>JAULJZ010153468.1:0-29407 GCA_032270985.1 Heliamphora pulchella
ATAACCAAGAAAGATACATTTCAAGGCATGGACATTGAGCTTGGTCACCTGCGGGCGGGTGTCGTGCACATAGCACACACAACCAAAGATTTTAAGAGGTAGGGGGACACAGACGAAGTAGGAGCCAAAACTAACATCGGAGAAACATCCCTCAACACATAGGAAGGCATGCGATTAATAAGATAACATGTTGTGAGAACAGCCTCGGTCTAAAAATGATGAGGGACATGCATATGGAACAGAAGAGCGCGGGCAATCTCCCAAAGATGTCTATTCTTGCGTTCCGCCACACCATTCTGTTCAGGGGTATCGGGACAAGACATCTGATGAGAAATACCATTACCCACCATAAACTCCTTCATAGCAGTAGACATATATTCCCCCCGTTATCACTACGCAACACCCGAATACATGTGCCAAATTCATTTTTCACTCTCAAACAAAAAGAAGTAAACACAGAGAACACTTCGGACTTATTTTTCATTAAAGGAAAGTAATACGGGAGTAATCATCAACAAAACTCACATAATAACGAAAGCCGAACATAGAGGTGACCGGACTAGGTCCTCATACATCAGAATGAACCAAATGAAACGGAGCAAAAGCTCTTTTATTGACTGGAGATGGAAAATGCATATGCAAAGGGGCTTGGCAAAGCAACACGACTCACACTCAACAGAAGACACAAAACTCAAACTCGGACAAAAATTTTTAAGACTCGACAAACCAAGATGACCAAGACGACAATGGACATCAAGAGCTAAAGAAGACACAGTAGAATATGCCTAAGCAGGAACAGCATCCAGCAGGTACAACCCTCTCGAAACCCGGCCTCTGCTGATACTCGTTATAAGATCCTGAAAGACACAATGATCAGGGAAGAATGTCACTGAACAGCCCAAAGCAGTAGTAATCTGACTAATAGATAACAGATTAAATGGGTTATTAAGGTATGCAGGACATTATGTAAAGGAAGATCAGGATTACGCATCGCGACACCACAACCTTCAACTGCTAAAGATGATCCATTGGCAACCAAAACCCCAGCATGGCCAGGAGTCGACTGATAATCGGAGAGAATACCTGAGGATCCAGCCATATGAACATAGGCTCCATAATCAATAACTCAGGTGTGTGGAGTGGCCACACATGCAGTAGGATTACCTGCGAAAATCGTCGCTGGTAACTCAGCACCCATACTCTGCCCAAGTTGACTATACAGATAGAGGTCATACTCAGCTACAGTCATCTCAACAATCCGTCTGGAAGAGGTAGATGCCCCCTGAGGGCTCATGTGGCTATAATCCTGCTAACTGTGATCAGTTGTGGCATTCGCCACCAGTGGAGGCTTCCCATAAAGCTTGTAACATTCACTCAGAATGTGTCCCCGAATTCCACAATAATGGCATGTACGGGTTTCACGACCGCCATCACGGCCTCCCCCGCGACTAGGCCTGCCTCCACCACAACCGCCGTCGCAACCACCGCGACCACCACGAAATCCCACCATAGCAGTCTGATCAGTACTCTCTATAGCAGATATACCACGAGACTCATCCCGACGGGTCGTCCGACTCACACGACAGAATGTCTCAAACAAAGTGGAAATCTCCGCCCCAGCAAGAATCTGAGAGCGGGCAGAGTCAAATTCAGAGTCCAGGTTAGCCAAGAAACACACCACCAAGAGTTGTTACCGCTGCTCCTAAAACTGTGACAACTAATTAGTAAACGGTAAGAGGCGATCAAGCTCATCAGCCAAAATCTTGAACTGTATAAAGTGATCCCGAAGAGGCTTCCCGGACTGCTGAGAATTAAAGAAGCCTTTCATAACATCATAGAGGCGGGAAATATCATGTGTGAATGAATAGATAGATTCTAACAAGTACCAGATCTCCCTCACAGTATCAGTATTTGCTATCAAAGCCTGAACAGACGGATCCATCGAATTCAGTAACTAACTGAATATCCGGGCATTATCCCAGGTCCAGGTCCAGAAGGTCTCCAACATTCGTGGTGGGGGAGCATCAAACAAATGTAAATCAAGCTCCATTCCTTCAAGGGATTTAAGGACGCTCTTCCTCCATAGGGCATAGCCGGTGGCACCATCAAGGCGCCGATCAACCAAAACTTCAGTGGTACACTGCCATCCGACATCAACTTGAGATTCGCGGGTCACCGAATCCTCTGACATCCTTGTTCGCAAACAAGAGCAAAAAAATACCATAAATCACAAATCACAACCCCACAGAGGAGCTCCAGAAAATCAGCAACGGACCTTCACTGTAACAGCAAGAAGCGAACAGCACAGAACCTTCTTTGGGATTGAACGGACCCCATTTCACAGATTGACGCAGTGAGGGAGAGAGAGAGAGAAAAAGGGTCGGCAAGGGCAGAGAGGTACTGTCAGTGGTCAGCGAGTGGTCGACGAGGGTCGACGAGTGGGCGGTGAGTGTTTCGGTGGTGGTCGGTGGTCGGCGAGTGGTCAGTGAGGGTTAATGAGGGTCGGCGAGAAGTTTTGGAGGCTGGCGGTGGTCGGTGAAGGGCTTTGGAGGTACTGCGGTGGTCGACGAATGGTGCTAGAGGTCCTGCAGTGGTCGGAAAAGGGTGTTGGGATTCCGAGGGTGGTCGCCGAAGGGTGCTGGGGTCCCGGCGGTGGTCGCCGAAGAGTGTTGGGGTTCCAGCGGTGGTCGGCTAAGGGATGGAGAGGGTTTGTGGTGGTTGGTGGTGGCGTTAGGGCTACGGTGGCAGTGATGAAGGCTGGCAACTAGGGTTAGGGCTGGCGGCTAGGGTTGATGGAGGAGACTAGCAGCTAGGATTCCATGGTGGCTCTGATACCATGTTAGAATATGAGATAAGCTAATAGAAGTGTGTGCCCTTAGGAGGTGCACACATTATTTTATATTAAACTTGAAGGATTACAATAGATACTGTGGACATACCCACAGGATAACACAGTTAATACATAATATGTTAACAAACCATCCATATAATCAAGCACACACTTTGATGTTGAATAACGGAGGGCTCATGCACTTCACTGCTCAATTGCTCAAATGATTCTTTGACCAATTCCAACTCTCTTAGTTCGACTACTAAATTTCATATGATTGGCGTCGATATTACACACCAGGTTTTACTCTGTCGAGCATGACTCCTTGGGTATGCAGGCAATACTTTGCCGTACATTAATTTGTGAAGGCCATTTTTAACAATGAAGTCTTCACGATAGTGGGTTCAAAAAGGCCACTTTGTATGGACAAATCTCACTTGGCAAACACCATGTTCTATGATGGATGCAACGAAGATGAAACTCCCAATCCTGCATGTGAGACTCCCGTTCTTGATTGAGACGAAATCTTTAACAAAGAAATCACTTCTGGCACAAGCAAGTCTAAACCTCTGGGAGTCCTGAGATATAATTGCGCAGACATCAAAGTGGTGTATAAGTGACAACGATTTGCGGGAGTCATCTCTCAAAAATTCGGAGAACCCCAAAAGCATGTCTACTCAACAAACAATGATCATCAACAGATGATGAACCATCATGCCTGAGTTTTACACACTTGGTCGTTAAGCTTCAAAAGAAAAGAAACAAAAGTACGAATGGCTCACATCCACTCAAAGAGAATGAAGCAAACCACCGTATAAGAAACATGACCTGTCTAAAATGTTTTCAAAACGAACTAAGCCCACAAAAGCAAGAATTGGAAGAAGTCAATTTGGCACCAAGTGGCATGCCTTCACATCCCATATTTATTTGCAAAACGTTACCACCTAAAAACAGGTAAGCTTTACTTACCCTAATCACCTAGTATATGGATGTTTTAATTTGAAATTACGGCAAAATGTCTGGATTAGAACAAACCCTCCCCCACCCCAGCAACTACCGGTCATTGCCTTAATGTCCTCTCGTCCACCAAGCTAACAAATAAAGATGTCCGAATTTACAAACTTGATGTCGAGTTCAAAATCAAAGATGGGGTTGAAAAGCTCTTGAAAGCAAGTTTCATTCAGGAGTTTCAACACCCTACTTAGTTGTCTAGCATTGTGCCATTCGTGAAAAAGAACGGGCAACTACACGTTTGTGTTGATTTTTGCAATTTAAACAAATCATACCTTAAAGATGATTTCTTGTTGTGTACACTCTTATAGACTCAATGGCAGAACATCACATGTTTTCTTCTATAGATGGTTTCAATAGATATAACTAGATAAAGATGGCTCCTAAAGACGCACAAAACACAACATTTCGCACACTAATAGGAAACTTCTTTGAAACTGTCATGTCGTTCGAAGTGAAAAATGCCAAAGCAACTTATCAAGCCATGACTGTCACGACCCATTTTTAAGAACGGCGTCCGTGACCGGCTAGTGAGTTAAAAACCCACCCGAGGCCTCTTTACATTTTTTTTTCTTTTTTACACATCTATAAACATCATATTTTATTATTTCCACAAAAGCTTAGTCAGTGACCTTTTCAAAATTTCCCAGAACTTATTAGTGCATATGCTAAAAATATTCATATTCATGAGTACATCATAAGAGAGAAAATATAAGGCAATAAAAGAAGTAACATGATGCATCCACTCCAGCTGATTTGTTTTACGCGTCACCTGAAACGTGATTTTAACAACATTAGCAAAGCTAGTGTGAGTGCATAGATATCTGAGTTATTACCCGCTTTTCATTTTTAGAATAATGTCCAAATAAATGGTTTTACAGTAATTCGAGGAGCTACCCCGCAGTAGAAAATGATCATTTCCTAGTCACCTGGCCATGACTCGCCGCCCTTATTACATCTCCTCACTGGTATACTTTATCGTCCCCCAGCGGACAGAACACCGTTTATACTATCATTCTCATCTTTATAATATCACATTTTCATAATCATTTTCAACAATATAATTGTGGTGCACCTCAAAATTATTATAAAGCGATAATCGAAAACTCAATTAACCCATATATCAGAAGACTCGCCTAACTGTTGTGTGTATTAGTCAGTGAATTTTCAAATCTGAACACAATAAAATACTAATTTTAGTATGATTCCCAAAATAACAATTAGCTAAATTCTTTATATTTTTAAACTCTTAAATCTTAAAACTTTTATAAAAGATTTATTTATTTTCATTACATTAGGTTAAAGTACATATTTTAATTAAATAATTTAAAGCTTGGTGTAAAACTAAAATACCTATTTTAGTAAAAATAATTGCTTGGTGTAAAACTATTTAAAATTCATAAAAAATAAATAAAAATTCTTTATATTTAAGTTTAAAAATTCTTGTTATTTGAATTTCTTAAATTTTCTATTGTTCTAAGTTTCTGTTAGAAAAATTAAATTTCTTTTTAAAACCTTTTTATTTTTAGCTATTTAATTTTAAAACAAGAAGTTTATGATTTGTAAACAACCAATAAATCCCCGAATAGTAAACCTTTCGATACATAACAAAACTCACACTCGCGTTTAAAACAAAAACACAACACAACAAACACACACACGATAATATAACACACGTACAGCTACCAAAAAAACACACAAAATTATAAACATATATAAACACAACACATATATACATTATACATATGTATAATGTATATACACAGCCTACAAAAAAAAACACACAGCACATATATACATATGATGGAAAATACATGAGGGAGAGAGAGCAAAGAGAGAAGAGAGATCAAGGAGAGAGACGGAGAGAGAGATGACAGAGGGAGAGCAAAGAGAGAGACGGAGGGAGAGAGAGATAGCAGAGAGACGAGAGAGCAGAGGGAGAGAAACGGCAAAGACCGTCGGTGGGTGGTGGCGGTGGCTGGAGTCCGGAGGTAGCGTCGGCGGTGAGGGCTTGGTAGCGGCTGTTGGTCGCGGCGACGTGCGGCGGCGTGGGGGTTAGCTGGTTTCAGCTTGAAGCTTCTGTTTGAGAAGCTCTCAACTTCAGTTACAATATTTATATGATATATATTATATATATACTTCACTTACGCATATGAGGAAGTGTTTTATATCAATTTGGTGCATAATCTGAGTATTTATAGGCATTGTTTGGAGAGGGAAAGCTGTGGAACAGCTGTCCACAGCTATATATAACACACGTGGTACATTTAACTTGTACATAGATACATTATAAAAATTTTGATATAAAATTTTTGATTCAGAAAAATTTGAAAATTTAGGTATAAACTTTTAATGTATTTTCATGAATTTTCGTATAATTAGAATTTTTACTAGAGTTTTCTATCTATTTAATATTTTCTTGTCGCGGTTTAACGATTACTAATATTTTTAATAACTGTAAGAATTTAAGCTTAAAAAATTCTCAAAAATTCAAGATAGTCTTTTAATGTTATTTTGTGATTTATCATAAAGTTAGAATTTGCAGAAAAATTCTCTAACCTTACAATACATTTTCATCTCAACTCTTGATTCTTTAAAATTTTATTAGATGTAAATTCTTGGACTTTGATCTTAAAATTAATTATAAGGTTTTGTTATAAATTCTATTTAGGGTCTTATAATAAATTAATTACTTTTAATAATTTATTATCATTATTATTTTTAAAGGTTGAGTGTCACAATGACCGTGATATATTTCATGATATGATGTATAAAGTTCTATAATTATTACATTGATGATGTAGTAGTCAAATCAAATGACGAAAAAAGCCATCTCAATGATCTTCAACGAGTCTTTGAACGGTGTTGACGCTACTGAGTGCGCGACACTAAAAATGCGCTTTTTAAGTCACAACCGGAAAGCTCCTTGAGTGTGTCGTGCATCGCCATGGAATCAACCCTACCCCCACCAAGGTCACTGTTGTGAGAGAAATGCCTAGACCAACTAATGTCGACCAACTGAAGACTTTTCTCAATCGAGCATTGTACCTATGGCAGTTCATCCAAGCAATGGCCAAAATCACTCGACCCTTTAAAAACCTCTTGAATAAAGGTGTGAAGTTTAAATGGAAGAGGAAGTATGAGCAAGCATTCGAGAATGTAAAATTGGCTCTAACATGTCCCATCAGCACAACACCTCAACAAGGTAAACCCCTCCCCTTTTACATTACTTCCACACCATGATCAGTGCTCTTTTAAATGAAGAGGTAGATGGAGTCGAACGACTAGTTTATAAACCGCGTGATCTGAGGGGTTGAATCTAGATACCCTTCCTCCCAATTGAGCGGCACTGCCAAGCTTTATTGTTTGTTGTTCAAAAACTACGACACTACCTTTTTTCATTCATCTGAACATGAAATGTGATCCTATTCGGTATCTCCTTACACGCCTCGCCTTAGCTAGAAATCCAATACAATGACTTCTTTCGTCTAAAGTCCCAAAGCCATTAAAAGTCAAGCTCTAGCAGATCATTTGACTCTCTTTCCTAGCGGAGACTTCAAGACACCATCTGAAGAACTTCCTAGGAAAGAATTTCACGATGTTGCTTTGGTATCACAAAAAAAGGACTTTAAACTTTATGGTTTGTCAACAGGAGGCAAAGGAGTTGGAAATACTAACTTCTCCGAGGGATAAAAAAGCTAATCTCTCCTATAAGTTAGACTTTCATTGTTTAAGCAACAACACAAAATATGAAGCCCTCATACTAGGCCTAACAGTTACACTCAACATCGGAGTAACCCTTCTTTGCATCAACAGAGGTCCCCAATATTTCAAAAACATCTAGAGTGACAAAAAGAACTATGTTTGCAAAAGAACTATGCTTGCAGAAAACTAAAAAAAGTGGTCATGCATTAGGTACAAGAAGCAACACAAGTGTTGAGATCATATCTCCATAAAACTAAGAGAAGTTGCAACAAGTTTGACGAGTTCTAGATAAAACAAAAATAACGAAAAAAACACGAGTTTATAAATGGACTACGTGAGCCATGATCCCACATCTACATCAACAAACTCATTGGCGGGCTCTTCCGCTTTCTTAATACCTGGCAGGCTGACATAAAACACCATAAGCCGCAAAGCCCAACAGAAACATACCCGAAAACAAGTAATTTAGAGCATGCAAGATAAACATGTCATGACACACAGAAGTAAGCGTGAAAGATAGCAGGAGTAGGCACAACTATACAAGAAAACATGACATACAACCCATGGTAACGTACGAGAATAATAAATAAAGCAATAACAAATACAAGTTTAACAATCGATTAAATCACAACCCTAAGGCTCGGTTAACTAGGCAATTATAGGATTCTTTTTGCTAAAAGGACCATCCTAACCCTAACTGCTAGACATGAACACCTCAAGCCAATCATAAACCCTCTTTGTAAAGAAATGACTGCATAACCCGGTGATTTACCCAACAGTGTCATTCAAAACTCAAGAGCCTAGACTTTCTCGTTCTCGGCCATGATCGCTAAACATATAGTTCACCACCGACTCATACTGCTAAACGCTACATAAAGAGTTTCGATGCCAAAACCTATGCCATTTTAGAGTTCGATAACCCACTCATCATTCATACCGAGAACTTGCCTGCGTTTGATCCATTGACCAAACATCTTTTCCCTTCGACACACCCAGAGTATGGGGCCAAACAAGAGCTCGTCGCAGAGCTCATCGCACCGCTCGCCCATATTACAGGGCCAACGGAGAACATGTTGATAACATCCAAGCCCATGAACTTGTCCGCAAACCAACAAGTAATCGAAAACTTGCCCATGCCAACAACATCGATGAGAACTAGCCCATCCATTCCATTAAACATGTTACATCTTAGATTCCTAGAATTGTTAGATAATCATTTCCTATATCCAACCCAACAGTTGACTCTAATTAAACATGGCATGACATATTCGATAAATAAAATTAAAAGAATATCCATCATGGTGAGCACAAGTAATCAAAAAATTGACATGACAAACATAGCATAAGAAAAGAAAAAGCATGGAATAATATTAGTTTAAAATTGAACATGCCGCATGGATATTAAAAAGACATGAATATACTGAAGTTATAAGACGATAAATATAACAATATAACATGTCACGGATGGTAGAAATGACATTAGAGCATAAAAACATCATGACATGAAACTTAAAGTAGAACAGTGGACATTCAATAAGTTTGTTAATTTCCAGTACAGTGCACATGCAAAGAGAAATAGAAAAGGTGGGCTTACATGTTTCCTAAAGTCATGAGATTTTACAAGGACATACTTAAAGATGTTAGGGTCATGTGGATGTCTCAACTATGCACGAAAATCATGTCAGGTTAAGAAGAAATAACCAAAATGCCTCAATGATGTAGATCTTACGAACTTTAGCGAAAGAGTCCTATCTCGGTGTGTACTTACTATTTTTATGCAAGACCAAAGGGTTTAAAAGACAAGACAAAATCGAATTTTCCCAAGTGGTTTCAACTCAAAAAGGATTTTTGTGCAAAAAATGGTGATATTTTAAAGTTGGCCATTCTTAACAGAACATAACCAGATGCAAAAAAATGCTTAAAGTGAGGTATAATCAAGGTCTCCTAAAATCATGCCAACAATCACACATCAACTAGACACATTATGTAGCTCTAATTCAAACATCCGAGGAAAACAACATTTCTAACTATTTTGAACAAAACACACAAGTTGTGATCAAAATGCAGAAACTGAAACAGACCATGTTAAAACACAAGTATTCATTTTTTTAAGGTATCAAGCATGTATGCAAGCTTAGAAAATTTTTAAACCATGTTTGAATGTAAGTTTAAAACTTATTCTAGATCTGGGAAGTCAAGGAAAAGTGTTTATAAAAGCTCAAGAAAGAAAAAGGGCCAGCATGTCCTTTGAAAGAAAGTGAGAGAAAACATTTTCTTGGCATCCAAACAGAGAAATAAAGTCGAAAGAACTGATTTTCAGAGGTGTTTCTACCTTGATAGTGAAAGAAAAAGTATGAACGAGTGATGGAAATGAAGAAGGTTGATGGATCTTCCTCCTTGGAAAAAGTATGAACGAGTGATGGAAATGAAGAAGGTTGATGGATCTTCCTCCTTGGAACTCCAAAAGAAAACTTGGAGACTTTTCTTCTTCTTCTTCTTCTTCTTCTTCTTCTTCTTCTTCTTCTTCTTCAAAGCTCACTCTCTCTATATCTCTCATAAATTTCAGCCCAAGAGGGAAAGGATATGCTTAAAGCACAAAGTGTGTGGGTGTGATGATGGAAGGGAAAAAAGAGAGATGGTTTTGGTTGCCAAGTGTCCTAGTGGACATGTGAACTCTTACAAGGATAAGATTAATAGCTAGATACACACTTAAGCTTGGGGTTTTAGGGTGTCGGCCATCGGGTTTTTTTGATGGGTTTGATTTAATTTTGAGGTATAGGTGGAGCATTAGATGTATATGTGTATACTACCTTGTTTAAAACAAGCATAAAATAAGAGTAGGGCCCCTCTTTTTTTGAATTTTAATTGGATAATTGAGATAATTAAAATATGTTTGGCACTCTATATTTATTTGTATAAGAAAATTATTACTTGTTTAAAATATATAGAGAGAGAGGTGACATCGGTTAAAATTAAGCCAAGTGCCAAAACTTTTCATAAAAGGACTTGCAACCATAATGTATACATTTTTTGAGACTAAAAACAAGCAACGTGGGATTTGAATTTTGGTCCATGTGATTAAATAGAATCTGATTTTATTATATATACACATATATAAGACGTTTGAGTGGCAGCAAAGAAAATGAAGAAAAAGTCATTTTGGTGGGACAAGAGGCCGAAGCATCGAATGGCTTCTTACATGACAAGACTGCACGAGAGCTCCACTCCTCTCTCCTCTTTGGCCGGCCAAGGTAGCTCTTTGGGTTTAGTTTTGGGCCTTTCACTCAAGCTTGGGTTTAAGTTTTGGGTCGTGGGTCCAAGTGGGCCCATGTTTTCAAGAATTGGATAGAAGGTTCACAAGTGGCCCAAGGTTCCTTTTGGGTCTTATTAAAAAATCCATGGAAGAGTTGGACTATCAACCAAACATAAAACATATACTTACAACCAAACACATAATAAAACACTAAACCAAATAAACATACAAGTATATGATTGTTTACTTATCATCTTGAATATTATTTTTATAATTATTTATTTTTGGTCTCTAATTTATATATTTTTTATCTTGTAATTATTTATTTTGTTTTTATTCATTTTATTTACTTTGTTTCCTTAATTCAAAATATTGGGTCCTTACAAAGAGAAGCTTGCTAATAGTTAAATAAACAAATGGAGAATATGCAATCAAGGAACCAGCCCTTGCATCATGCCGAACCATCTTACAACGGCTCACGAATTGTTTTGACGTTGTTCGTATATCCCGTGCGACCATGCCCCTTGGTCAAATAATAGACATCCTGGTCAAATAACAGACATTCTGACGCCTTGGCTACCCACGCATCTAAGGTAGAAATAGCTAAAGAGTCGACCAAAATCGAAGTGTTTATACAGGCCCTTCGATGTCTTCGGTATTCGTTTACTAACATCTTCCCTAAAGAACTACCTAATGATTGGAGGACTCCCATTATTTCTGTACTTCACAATCTAAAAGGCACCATCCCAATCACTGAACCGAGACCATTCACGTATTTACCAAAGGATACTTTATCGGTGTGGCCTCGCAGGCATGTTGGTGCGTCGTGTGGGATTTGAAGAACTAAAGCTGCATCAAGTACATGACCATTCTTATGGCACGAAAGATGTGAGCCTCTACCGTGTATCATCGCCTACAACACCAAAGTTATTACTGGCCAAACTTGGCCAAGGAAGCTGAGGAGTCACCCAGTCATTGCATCTAATGTTAGTCCTTCCGTTCACAAACAGAACTGGCAACAACCTTATTCCGGCATCAAGAAGCAGGCGAAAAGGTTCTTTGTTCATCAAGGGAAATTATTCCGACACAGATTCAATGGTTATCCCTTTTGGTGTCTTGTTGATTATGAATCGATTCAAGCACTTAATCAAGTACACAAATCGGAGCACCAAGGTGAAGCTAAATTGTACCAACTTCTCCAAATTGGCTACTACTAGCCAACGATGGAAGCAAATGCTTGGCATTCACATGGAGATGCGAGCAATGCCAAATTCAAGGGAATTTGATACACGTGCCAGCGAAAGATCTGTCTGCTTTGAAAACGTGGGGTCCTTTTATACTTGCGATTTGGATTTCATTGGACCAATCACTTCTCCATTGAAGGGACATGTATGGATGCTGACCACCACCGAATGCCACATTAAATGGGGTGCAGCAATCCCACTTAGAGAGGTGATCAAAGTCATAGTTGCTAACTTCATCATTTGTCGGTTTGGACTCCCAAAAGTTGTCCTCTCAAACAATGGTACTCCATTTGTTAAAAATACAGTAGGACAACTTTTAACACCCTACGACAACACGACATCAATCATAACAAATCAATAGCCTACTATCCACAAGGGAATGGCTAGTCCAAAGCTACAAACAAAATACTAATCAAGATACTCATCATAACTCTCAAGGATCACCAACATTGGGCTCATGCACACACACAGGCCTTATGGGCCTAGAGAACGTTAAAACGTCGACCAACTCAGACGACCGCTTTCTCCCAAGTCTACAAAACAAAATGTGTCTTTCTAATAGAGATTGCAATCCCATTTAAGAGAATGGCCCAACACACAACGTCCATCACAATACAAGGTCACAAGAACTTGAAGCTCTTGACAAATAACACATAAGGTGCCTTCAAACCTTTTCGTGTATCAATGACAAATCGCTTGTGCCTACGATAGCCTAGGCTGCCTAGTACGTCGAAGTTAATTTCAAGAAGGGGACCTAGTCCTTAAAGAAGCTCTGCACGTGATGAAGGCAAGTTAGGACCAACATTTGCCCAAAATGACAAGGCCCATTTGAAATCAAGAAAGCAATCCCAAGTATCTATTAAAGAATTGCTAAACCAGGCTCTAAGATACTTCGAAGCCATAATACACTTTGAAGCCAATTAATGTAAAATGGATAAAAAGTTACTACCCTTGATGAGGCAGTTATACCTTTATGTGGTGAATCGATGAAGAAAATATTTTATCATCCTACATTTATAATTTTCTAATCAAAATAACGACAAAGTGACGAATTCACTCCTTGAGTGGATGATTGTAGAATTCAAGGACTCACATGCCATTCTCTAGCCAAATTAACTAATCCACTCCAAGTAACGAATCCACTCCTTAATTGGAGTCAACAGCTCACATGCCGTTCGCCAACCAAAGTAACGAATTCACTCCTTAAATGGAGTCAACGACATACCGTTCTTCAGGCAAAGTGACGAATCCACTCCACAATTTGATGATTTGTATGAGTAAAGGATGCACACGCAGTTCTTCAACCAAAGTAACAAATCCACTCCTTACTTAGATGATTCGTAGAAGTCAACAGATCACACACTGTTCTCCAGCCAAAGTGAAGAATCCACTCCTTAGTTGGATGATTCGTAGGAGATAACGACTCACATGTCGTTCTCCGACCAAAATGAAATCCATTTCTTAGCTACATGATTCATAGGAATCAATGGCTCACATGTTACTCTCCAACCAAAGTAAGGAATCCCCACTCAGTATTCTCCTAAAGTGCCATTCCCTAATCAATGTCATTACCCCAACAAGGAAATAAACATGAAATTGCATTAGATACCAACAAAATTTTAATAACTCCTTTCAAATAATTTCAAGTGCAAATCCGAAAGAGGAAAACATAAGCAAACTACAGTTCACGCATCATGTCATGAACACATTGCACCAACATCAAGTCTAGGTCAATTTAGCAAGTCTAAGGATCCCTAAAGCTCTAATATTTGCTTGAAACTCCTTCCTCGCAATGAATTTGACTATCAATCCTCCAAATCAACAACTTTTGGTTCCACTTAACAATTTGCTCATCCATTGATATAAAATTCGCTAGGGACAAAGGACAGTGGTGAGTTCAAAACTCCTCTCAAAGGAATCTCTAGCCAATGCACCCGAAGGGCCATCTTACAATCACTCAACAACTTCAACACTCCTACAATGCTTGTCATGCCACGGAGAGTGCTCCACTCAACTATACACTTCTTTTTGAAACCCTACAAAAAGCTGGAAGCAAAATGAGGACTCAAACTTGAAACCTGAATGGAGGTCTCGGTCTATGGATCGAACACTTAATTCAGTCTCGTACAAGCAACATGGTTAATCAACGAATTAAAAAACTATTAAGGTCCCGCTGAACCTTGGCACCTGTAGCATCTGTAATCCGACATCCGACCAATTCTCCCCAGAGTCCGCGTAATAGTAAACCCAACTATAGTTTCCACGACTGAGCAACACTACTTGGCATTGCAATCAAAGGCTCATCTGTGATGACCTAAACTCTATGTTGGTTGGGCTGTTTGATGCTAGTCGATCTCACTGGCTAAACGTCCATCGGATCATCCCCACTGAGCCTCTCCTCTAGAGTGGATGGCACAAACTTAGTCACATCCCTCGCTTCAGCTGCTCCCGGTATAAAATCTACAGTATGAGATATTGCATTATCGCCCATATCCACCACATCATCCTCTACCTAAGTGATAGTATAGCATTTTCTACTATCGACACCATTCGACATAGGTACCGTCACATTCGGTCTCAACACCATCACTAATAGCCTTCACTCTCCAGTGTGTTGGTTGCTCGAGCACACAAACTCTTCTAACACCCTTGAAGCATGTATTATGTCGATGTTGATAGATCACACCTACCCCGTGACACAAGGACCGAGGTTGCCAGCCAAGTGATAGTTATACCTCCAATTAAGTTGAACCAACCAAGGGAGAAGCGTCAAGTGCAACGTGTAAGCTGTCTCTCTCCACTAGTTCACCCTATATAAGGGTACTTCTCATTCAAGGCGCACACACTATTACCTTCAGATACTCTACCAAGATGTTGGCATCCCCTGTCTTGTCCTAAGGTTGCTCAACTCTCACTTCCTTCACCTCCAGTGATTTTTAAGCTAAGTCGAGTGCCTATATTCTCCCAAACCTCATCATTCGTATACTATCTCCAGATAGCAGTCCCTTTACCACATATCCCGTAAGGTTGTAACCAATTGAAGGCATTGTTGGCTAAACGAATGAGATGGATTCTTTACCAACAATATTTCATAGCAGTTAACAAACCAAATCCTTTGTAATTAAACCATCATACTAATGTAATCTTGAAATACCATTAAAAGCACTCTTTTTGTTTATAATTGCACAACAATCAAAAATTATACTCAAATAAAAAATACAAGCACTTCGACAGAGGAAATGTGTCATGTCAAACACCCATGTAGAACATTGACACTATTCTGACAATTATAAATGTCCAACACTTCTTAAACGTGTCTTAGTTAAAATTAAATTTATAATAGCATACAATTTCTGGCACTTTACATATACTTCAATGATATTTCTTAAACCCAAACACATCTGCTGTGATTAATTTTTTCATAGTAACAAACTTTTAGAGTCTTTGAAATGAAACTTAATACACACTAAATATGGTTTGAAATATTTATAAGATGAAATATGAGTTTTTTATTCAATCAATGATATATTGCACATTGTTCACTATTTTCAAATAAATTATTTGTATATTTAACAAATAATAAATACATAAAAATATAATGTTTTTTAACATGTCCCAAATTATTCATATATTTGACATCTAATGATTTTGATTCATAGAATTAGCTAGCAAATGTATATCCATCCACCTATCAGCTGCGGCTTCTTTAGTGAATGAAAGCAGGACTCATTTGCAGTTGTTTCGACTATTGTGTCTGCCCCCGATTTGTCTGAATCCTAAATATATAAAATATAAATGTGTCCCAAACATGTTGTGTCTTGCCTATTTTAAAAATCTATGTGCGGACGTGTCAATGTCTGGTCGGTATCGTGTCTCATGACCATGTCCATGCTACTTAAAAACTCACGAATTAATTTTTGGTTAATGTATTATTCACTTCCTAGAACTCATGAAATTCTGAGGTCAAACTTATCTAGTTAACGCCCATGCCCTATTGTTGAAATTCTTAGAAACAATGTTGCACACGCTACATGGCAACGAACAGCCAACCCATACTGTTGTGATCCATAGAAACAATCCCACATAGCATAACAGGACAAGGAACAAACCACTGTGTCATTAACGTTTGACCAGTAAGACTGACGGGGTTTTGCAGCTCCAACACACCATTCAAATCAATTGTTAAACCTTAAATCTTGAACTAATTGACCATTATCCATGGTTTTCAACTTCCAATTTCTTCTTGCAGCTTAATAATCCTCAGAATAATTTAGGACCGACAAGCAAAATGTCCCATCTGGTGTTGCATGATGCTGAGGATATGCTAAAAATCTCCTTTTGCAATGTGCAAGTGAACAAGATTTTTGGTGTGTGTTTCCATCTGTTTGGACCTCATTGAGTTATGTTGTACTTGAAGGTGGAGCTATTGAGGTGTGGGAGTGGTGGATGGGTTAGAAAGATAATGAAAGAAGCATGGCAGGCTGTTCCATTGTTTGAGCCTGCTGTTGCCTGTTCAGAAGGACTAATGAGTGTGCGTTTGAGGAACTACCATCTCCAGCTCAAGAAATTACTTCGAAACACTTCACAATTCCAGATTTTTGGATATTTACTAGACATGCATTCATTATAGATGATTCTAGTTTCTTGGCAGGAACATAGTTTTGTGAGCTCTTGTATACTTCCTCACTTCCTGTGAATATGGTTCCCTTTAGGTGTTGTTTTGAATATAAAATGACACAAAGGGAAGAAGGAATGGAGAAAATCTTGAATTTCACATGTTGCACGTTTATGGCTTTGACAAATGAGGGATAATTTAAGTCTTAATTATTTAATTTTATAGTATATATCTACACTATTGAACAACTTTTCAACCTGTAGTAGATGTTTTGGTAACATCTATCACACATTATGGCACAAGAAGATTCACAAACTCAAGCACATAAATTTTCAAGAATGGACAATTAGGCAATTAAACTTGATAGCAAGGCATAAAACTCTGACCTTTACCCCGATATTTATTATGAAACCTGAAATTGCCCTTCGTATTTTGCATGTTATGAAACTGGGACTTCGAAAATCTGGACATGTTTGAATCAATGTGAATCACAGTAAATTGGTCCCAGTATGTTCATATCAAAAGGTCTAACGTTGTAAGATACCAATAAAAACATACCCTCTTTGCGATGCATCTCTTCTATTTTGCTTGAAGTTTCTGTTTTGAGTATTTTTCCAGTTATTCTTCAAATTAATAATCCCACCATCTTTCTTCAAGTTTTCCTGCAACAGATGATGATAGTAAAATGAAAAAAGTTGACACAGCTTGTTCATTAAGAATATACAGAATAACATGGGGAAAGGACTTGGCCCAACTCGAAAGTATGGCCTGATATCATGATTCTGCAACACTCATGGGCTTGAGAATCTTGAGAAAGAGCATATTGACATTCCAAAACATCTGTTTCTTCCTCTATACTCCTTGTTCTTCCTTTTGGAAAATCTCCTTTAACTCAGTTTAAGCTTCATTGCTCTCTCTTCATCAATGGGTGAAGCACAAAAACTGATTAATTTCTTTTCCGTATTCTCAAAGAGATGTCAAAAAGGTCGTATCCAGGATTGTCAACAACAAACATTGTAGTTTGGTTGCTTATATGAAAAGTTCATTTTTACAATGACATCAAGAGAAGCAAATAACATTAGAAAAAACTTCTTAGATGGCTTTGTAAGAGGATTTGTGGCCATAAACAACACCAATTTAAGTCAATGAAACAATTGGGTTGCCATAGATAAATACATAACAAGAAGATGCATAAAGCATCTGAAAGCTACCTGTGACTCTGTGGAAACAGGAGGATGGAAATCCTTATGAGTTTGCTGTGGTAGAACTGAACCAAAAGCAGGCGGCAGAGGTGAGTTCCTTTCAGACTGTTGAGTAGAGGTGTGTGACTGTCTTGTCACGTTCGTGACCATTGTCGACGGAACTACCTTATGCTGGTCTCGGTTACTGGTATGAACAACTGCAGTAGAATGCATAGGACGAAACTGTGGATTTGCTAAAAAGGCGGGATTTTGAGGAGCCAAAGCCTGAGAAACTTGATTTGGGTACTGCTGCATATTGCAAGGAACAACTTGGGCATAATTGGACATAGGAATTAGGACGAATTGATTAATATTTTGCATTGGATTTTGCAAACAGAGTTGGCCATTCAGGAAAACGGCATTTTGGCTTAAATACTGCGGCAGGTTGACAGAATTATGAGGAAAAAATTGACTAGGTAATTGAATTGGATTCATAGGAGCCATGGGCATGGAATTCGAGTTTTGGGGACGGAATGCGCCGTGGAGTTGACCAAGGTGCAACATACCACTGGCTGAGCCCATAAGGGGCATACCATTTTGCTGGGGAAGAGGATGATTAGGAGCACCCATAGGAGCCGAAATCGGCCCATTGGGCATAGCCCCAGGTCCGTTGCCCAAATGGGTATTGGAATTAGTGAAGGGGGTTGCAATTTGGGGATTCGTCATACCCATTTGACACTGAACTTGAGCGGAATTTGGAAATAAGTTAGATGGATTCTGTTGACTATGGTTTGATGGATTAACCTGCTATGGTAAAAACATCACATTAGAATAAGAAAATAAAATAAAAAATAACAAGAATTACTTCCTTACGAAAGAACCATAAACGAAATAAAGATAATAAAGAATCCAGAGAGAGAGAGAGACCTGTTGAGCAGCTGAAGAAGTAGATTTTCCATCGGTGTGGACCTGGTTGGGACGGTAAGGAAGCGAATTGAAAAGAGGACGCATAAAGAAGAACTATTGGAGAAGAGTTGCGGGGAAACAAAAAGTTAGGTTTTAGCTCTGAAATAACTCCAAACTCCAAGCACAGGGTTTTACAAAAGTAGGTATTGATAGTAGGGCTTTAGGGATTGGGCTTCCCCCGATTGACTCACCTGTCCAACTCACTCCGGCCTTGTTTGTTCTGATGTAATAGGAAAGAGTGGATTGGATAGGGGATTAGACCGACCCATAAAAAAGTTTTTTTTTTATCCGCACAAAAATATTTTTGCTCTTTTGATATTGTGAGTTTTACGTTTATATTGCGGGATTTGAACTAACAATCCGATGAATAAGAGATTGCTAATCTTTTAATTATGGGATTAATAATACCAAACTCCCTATTGATATTATTAGTACCAGACTCCGGATTATCTTCTCTCCTTATCTAACGGTCATAAATAAATTTACAACTCTTATCTCATTTTTTATCCTATTTTAACTAAATATGAACCAAATTTCTCACTATATACATAATTTCATCCATAATTCATTGATATATAAAAAAACATGTAGAATTCCAGTATTACTAATTCCTCATATCCTATCCAATCATATCCGGAATAACAAACAAGTTTTTAACTTAAAATTGTCCGGTTCAAATATTCGAGTAGCTCATTTTATTATGGGTTAATTAACTAGTAGTTCATTTTAAAGGTCAGTTCTACTTTATATTTTTATGATAATTTTGCTCTCCCACGTTATAGGGTTTTGAAATGGTGGTGACGACAGCGCAGGCAGCAAACTAAAGGCCACATGCTACATTTTTAGCAGAGGGGTGAAGGTTTGAGGCAAGAACGGTGATTGAGATGACGACTAGTAGTGGTAGCGACTTCAGAGGTCATTGTCGTCGTAGGGTTTCGATAAAGGAAAAAGGGGGGGTTTCAGCAAGGGGGAAGGGAGAAGGATGGCAAGGGCAACAAGCGACGGGGTTTCGACAACAACGTCAGTGACGAGGGCCTAGAGTTTCGGCGAGAAGAGAAAAGTGCGGCGAAGTGATATAGGGTTTTATAAGAGGTAATGATTGAGAATTATTTTTTGTTAATTGTCAATTTTTTCTGTTCACTACACATTTAATTGAGAAATTAATTTTTCAATACAATTTTTTTGTGAAAAATAAGAGAATGATTGAGAATTTCTCTTTTAATTGGAAAACTTCTCAGTTTAAATTTCTCGAAAAATTTCTTCTAGCAATATTTTTTATCAAAAAATGAGGCAACGATTGAGATTTTTTTTTTTGTTAATTGTGTGTTTTCTCTGATTATGCACACATTTAATTGAAAAAAATTTTAGTACAAGATTTTTTGTCAAAATAAGAGAATGACTGAGAATTTTCTCTTTTAACTGAGAAATTTCTCCCTTTAATTTTTTCAATTTCTAATAGTATTGATCGGAGATCCCACAATTAACAGTCGACGGTCGAACTCATTGACGGCCGATGGTCACCAATAGATGTGAAGTCGTTGATGATCGGCGCTGCAAATGGTGGTGGCAAGAGTTTTTGAAAAGGTCGATGCTGCGATCTATAAAGGAGTTCGTCGTTGGTGAAACCTTGGTATTGCAAAAAAGTCGACGTCGAAGGGCTAGAGAAGAAGAAGACGAATACAGCGCCAAAGAAGAAGGAGGCGACGGCGTTGGTGCTGGTGCCAAAGAAGAAGAATGAAGAGATCTGCAACGCCCTAAAAATTGAAAATGTTGAGACATACATATAATAGTAGGATTAGTGCTAATGACATGGATTATAATATATATTCATAACCATCATTAAGTATCGTCAGTCATCACAAAAAACCAGTACAATCATCAAGAGAGTTTTTAAAAGGGTTTTACACAAAATATGGGAAGTGCTAACTTTTACAAAGTTTCGCAAAAAAAAGGACAGGGAAAAGGTCAAAATTGGTTTTCTTGCGCCGCCCCCAACTCCCAATTTTCTGGAAAATCCTCTGCGGCAACAAAACTTTCGTCCTCACCTATGGTATCAACGCCGTGAGCCAAAACCCTAAAGAAAACTCTAAAAAATCCTACTAAGCTTTCTCATGATATAATCCAATCTGAGTCACCATTCAAGAATAGGATAGCAAATTAATAAATCAAAATAACGAATATTAAATATATGCAAATCAATAATTATTTCAGGAGTAAGAGAATAAGCACTATTCATAATAATCTTGGAGTTTGAATTAATTTATACAGTTAGTACAAAATTAATTATCCATAATCCCCGTTCAATACACATAAAGTGTACTAGCATAGAGAATCAGAACAATAGACGAAACTATTATCTGTTCTCCGTAACCAATATAGGCTTACTAAAACTCTGTACTGCAGTCGTACCGATGGGCATCCATGCATAACAAAGAAAATGATATACATACATTGTTCATAAAGATTCTCATAAAATAAAAAATTAATTTTATTAAAATAAAATTAAATACTAAAAACATGATTTTCAGTATACTAACCATAACAGTGATGACATCTTCGGGGCACGGTGGGGACCCTTTGCTTCTAACAGCACTTCTGTAGATGCTATTGGTGGAGTCGGTTCTAGTGTTCTTGCTAGCAGGATTTTTGATCCTCAGCCTTCCACTGCTATAGGGGTGATGGATAAACTTGCATCCGAGGCCGTGCGAACTTTACTTCTGGCACGCGAGGATCGTGATAAGACAGCACGAGCAACTGCAGCAGCACAAGAGTTAGCGGATCAGGCGGCAGCAACAGCGTAGGCGGTGGCAGCAGCAACGTAGGTGGCGACAGATTAGGCAGCTGCCAAGGCTGAGATAGCAGGCTTTCTAGACCCATATGCTGGAGTGGATAGTCCTGCTCCCTTTGATCCTCTTCAGTATGCTCCAGTCCCTCATCGTCTGAGGCCCAGCGGGATGCGGAGATATAAGCCTCCGATTGCTGACATTGCTCATGTCTTCCTTCTATGTGAGCCACACAACCACCTTTCCCACCATAATCCTCCGGTAGTCCTCTTTTCTTCTTTTTCAATTCAAAATTTTAAAGCATGCTTGTAGCTTTATACTCGAACATAGATGCATGTCTAGGGTTCCCTGATACTTCTGATATATGTATGTGATTTAAAGAATATGAAAAATTACCCCAGTTAAAATGCAATAACACATAATCAATTTAATAAACCTTCATAACGAAAGGGACTTGTAATGGACATAAATGCAATTTAACCACACCATTAATATTAAGAACTAAAGAACCAAAACAACGGACCTGGACATTGGACTATGGATCTAATAGAATACCTGAGAAATGGGAGTTTTTGAACAAAACACCTAGTTACTAGGATGGGTGCCTGGTAAACAGGGCTTAAAACATAGGATACCTAAGGAGCAGGGTTTAGGGTGCCTGGGGAGCAAAACTTAAAGCAAACCTAGGGATCATCTCACGAACCTAGAATTTAGACAACGCTTCACATATGACCAGGATTTGAAACAGAGTTTGCCTGGTGCACCAAGGCTTAGGATGCCTAGCCCACTAGGGCTTAATAGTCCTAAGACGCCGTCTGAATTAGGAATACCTAGGCAATACTTCGCAAATGACTAGGATTTGGTTTGCCTAACGCACCAGAGCTTAGAAAACCTAGGACCTAGACAACGCTTCGCATATAACTAGAGTTTGAAACAGGGTTTCTCTGACGCATCAGGGCTTAGGCTGCCTAACTCATTAGAGCTTGATAGACCTAAGATGCCATCTGGACTTAGGAGTTCCTAGACAATGCTTCGCATATGACTAGGATTTGATTTTGATTTCTCTTTCATTCTTTGTATTTCATTTGAACTGATAACCATTACTATATCTCCTGATCATCTTTTCTTTTGCTTTTACAAGCTGGTCGATCCATTCACGGTTTTGGTGGCTTTAGAGATGCCTAGGAGTGGTATAAGGCCCTCCCTCCCCCAATCCATGCCATTGTTGGTAGCTCCGATTTTTCTCGATTTATTCCATTGCTAGGTGAGATCAACAACGACAGGATCCAGCTGACAGCATTAGCCGAGAAGTGGTAGGAGACCACTAACACATTTGATTTCACCACATTCGAGGCTACTCTGATGCCTTTGGATTTTGCCATGATTATCGGTGTTCGTGTCGGTGGCAACCCCATTCCATTCGACCTAAATATTCCACGATCTGTAGAGGCCCTGACATATTTCCTCGATACTGTGCCACTTCAGACGGACCTGGTCCGTCTGAGGTACACCTAGTTTTATTCCCATTTACGTTACTTCTACTGCATATAGCCCCGTCATTACGAGTGGGTTGCTCGAGATTTTTTGTTATATATGTTCAGTATCTCTTTATTTGCAAACAAGAAGAATACCATTCATTTCCATTACTTGGGAGCCCTTTTTCATTTGGATCGGATTACATCTTATGACTGGGTAGGTGCTGCCCTTGCTACCCCTTATGGCTCTATGAGGGCGGTGGCACGAATCCTGCGAGTGCTTAGCGTCACGGGGAACTAGAGGATTTAGGAGGTATATTTCTATTCCAGTACTTCTTGTACATTCATTCCTTTACATATTTGTTATCTTTTCTTTTGCTGATCTTTCCTTTTGCAGCTCTGGAGTTATGAGTTCCTCGGAGTGCACACCCTTGCAAACTCACACGAGGATCCTCTAATCATTCTTCGTGCAGCTCGGTGGGCAAGGGGATTTAGGAGGACGAAGCCCGGGGGGAAAAGTTTAGACAGATTTCAACTGACCTTGGACCAGCTGACTCCCAGCCAGGTACAACTTATGTTTTCATTACTGCTCTTATTTTGTCACTGTTCACTGCTCTATCACTATTCACTGCCCGCTGTTTGTCCACTGATCTAACTCTATTTTTTGACTGGATACCATCTTTCTTCTACAAGTTTGATGGGATGTTTGGAAAGGGAAGGAGGAGAGGGCTGACGTGGATTTTATGCGCGGCCAAGATATTACTTCGATGCGGATCTTGCTAGAGGGCCTGTTCTGTCGAGAGTGGTATCTTAGAGAGAGGGTTTTTCGCCAATCGCTCGGCCTGGATCACGTCAGGATACTTGTGCCTCCTCCAGCTTTCATGTGCTAAACAGACACCATGAGCGACCATGACATTATGTTGGAGGTGGTTGGCATCCCAGCATCGACTCTTTTGGAGCTCGCAGGCGACTACACTGCCTAGGCGAGAGGGCATCTGATGGGGCTGATGGGACCTCGACCTGCAGCTATAGCAGTTCCTTCGATCGATAGAGGTAAGAGGAGGGCATGGGTAACAGAGGCAGCAGTTGTGCCGGAGGTAGGAGCAGAAGCTGCAGGAGTGGCAGGAGCAGGAGTTGGGGCTGCCGGAGTGGCAGGAGCAGGAGCAGGGGCTGTAGAGGTTCTCTAGACCGTCATAGTTTTTATTACGGGGTATCCTTTCGACCTTCCCATTCCGGTTCCTCCAGCTCCGGAGTTCAAAGGAGATGTTTTCTAGGTTTGTCTCTTTTTTAAAGCTTTCCTCTTCAAACTTTCCTTGTTTAAAATTGCTCAGGTCCTAGCTCTTTTTAGACAGGTGGACCATCACTTGCTCTTGATGAATGGCATGAGGACCCTGATTCGTCAGAAAGAAGACGCTCTTCGTGCAGTCGGGGTTGCCTTTACTCCTTCATCCATTGAGATAGTGAGTATCTCCCAGTTTCCTTTTACTGTATGCTTCTTCTTTTCTGCATTATTTCCTTGTCCTTATCCTTATTTTTTTATGCAGCCACATATTCCAGTTCGAGGTCGAGGTCGTGGATCCTGTGCTACTTCTTCCCGAGCTCGCTCTACTCAAGGATCTTCATCATTTTAGAGTCATTCCAGGGTCGTGTCTACTTCCAGCAGTGACGGTGACAATAGTGACGAGCTGTTTGAGTCAACCGAGGTCGTCCCCTCATATGTTGGCCTTCTTCTCGTCAGGTTCGCCAGAGGAAATGAGAGAGAGAGATCTTTCCCCCTTTTTATCTATTTTGACTTACCACACATTTTTGATACATTATTATACATTTGATTTTTTGGGCCTGCGTTCCCCAAGTTTTATTCGATGAATGGCCGAGGTGCCCCCGCTACACTTTTAGATACATTTGGGCCTTCGAGTCTTTCACTTTTCTGCTTATATGATCTTTGGTTGCCTGAAAAACATTGTCTTTATTACTGTTTAAACCAACTTAGTTGTAAAATGCATTATACAGATTTTGAGCTACAGTCTAAACCTATGGAAATTTTATTTTTATTCTTAACAAAATGAACGACTTAGCAGAAAAGATATTACAAACAAAAGAGAATATAAAAGAGGTATGCCTGTAACCTTTGATGGTTGTGTAGACCCCACAATTTGACCAAGTCGAATCTTGGGCACTCGTCTCGAATGCGCTCCAATAACAAAGATATGAAAATTATACTCTAAGATACTCGAAAGCAAGCAAAATCACGAATATGGCTCAAAACCCAAAGAAAAACCCTAAAAACCTTCAAGCCATGTCGTTGCTCTCACGATCGTAATCTTTTCGCAAACGCTAAACCAAGCCGTGACTTTCTTTGTCACAGTTGCCACTTGTTTATCCAGGCTGCGACTTTGTAAAGTCGTAGCTGTCCTTTTCACCACCATAAAGGTGACGACCATCACTGTACAAAAGAAAAAAGGTAGCGGCCGTCACTATTATCCCTTTTTGGACTGGTGACAACATCTCAAAAGGGGTCTGTGTTGCTCGTCTTGCCTATAAATAGGCGTCGTTTCCAAGCAAAACCAAGAGGAAGAGAGACTTAGAGGTCCAAGCTCTGCCAAAATACTCTCCCACCCAATATTCCCCCATCCATTCCACACTTTTCGAGCCTCGTTCGTGTTCTTGTTTGCCTCGGACGAGTTCTTGGAGCACATATTAACTTGGAGGTATCCTATTCTCACCCCCGATGGGCCATTCGAGGTGGATATTCATATGAGGTAATTTTAAAAACCCACGATTCTTCTTAAAACTCTCATCTTCTTCCCCTAGGGTTGTCGTGGATAAGGTTTCCTTTGTTTTTATTGCTTATTTATCATTTGTTTCAATGTAAACTTGTTCCTTCAAGTTTTTCATTACTAATAGTGTATTCGTAGCTTTCTATTTCGTGTATTTACGGTTATTCTTATTCTGTTTCGATGCTCACAAGCACACTGAGCACATCAAAAGCTTTTTGAGGTTTTGAAACATGACGGCCGTGACCTTGTCATGTCACGGCTGTATATTTTGTTAAACCCACAATCACGGTCGTGCGCTTTTTTATAAGGGCCGATACATTTATGCTTTCTTTTCTCATGATCGTAACATCATATTGTTATGGCCGGGACATTTTTTTTAAGGTTAAAAACATGGAAACTCTCTTCAAAACCCTCTTTTATTTGCTTATTTCAAGGTTGATATCATTTTATTGCTCTGTTTAGCATTTTCTTCTTTCTGTATCTCTGTTTATCTTCCTGTTGGGTAATGAATGGCAGATCTGACCTAGACCAAATGGGTCATGGTCTCCATTATGTACACCTTCATATCTGCATGTTCTGAGGTTATAAAAACATGTTGGTCGCTTCTTTTTTCTTTCATGTTTGTTACGACCGCAATAGCCTTTTGCTATGGCCGTGAGGTTTTGTGAGTCCAGTGGCATAAAAATGTGTTTTAAGCATTCTTTTCTTCATTTTTAATTATATAAATAAATAATTTTTAAATATTAATATATGTATAAAATATATATTTTATAAATATAATAAGTTCAAAATATTAAAATATTATATTTATTTCTAACTTTTTTTTCTCATTTCTTATATTTTATATATTTAGTTATATTAATTCATCAATTATTATTTTTTATTTATTATATTATTTATAATTTTTATTAATATTACTATTTTAAACATAAAAAATGATACCCGAAATATTCTCGTTCCCGCTCCGTTCCCCGCTACTTTCCCGATATTTTTTTCCGTTCCCGCCCCGATCAAATAGAGGACAGGGATGAGAGAACTAATTCCCGGCCCCGCCCCGCCCCATTGCCATCCCTACTCTCAAACTTGGTTTATCTGTTTCGATTATTCTTCGTTCGTCCTTTTTGTTGTTTGATTTTTTTCTTTTTTTATTGGTAAATTAGTAGATTAGCTTCTCCTTTCCCATTTATTAGTGAAAACTTAAAGTTTTTAGTTTAGCATCATAAATCTGCTAACTGCAATTTTACCAGATTGAAATCGCAACTGACTGACCCAACATAGTGCCAATTTCTCTCTTTGGATCTTTTCATTTCTAGAGATGTGTACATATGTCCGTTCGAAGTTTAATTAATTTAAGTGGACACTGTTTAGGTGAGTTTTCTAAGGCTTTTTTAAATTACAATGTATAATGATTATACGTTGTATATACACATAAAATTTTAAAAAATAATTATACGTTGCATGCGAGAAATGTTGTATACAAAGATGTATTATTGCTATTATTTTAAAATTGTAAATTTTTCAATTCATGATAAATTTTTTATCATAACGACATTTTATTTAAAATTAGCTTTAGTGTACATTTTAGTTAAATTAAACAAATTTTAATAAACCCTATTTGTTTATTAGATTAAATTGTATAGTCTTTTAAAAGACCGACAATCTTCTTTTTTGTTTTTATTGATTTTTCTCAAAAATCAAGTGGCGACTCTATTTTTTAAAAAGGGTGCTCAGATATCTTGGACTTTCTTATTTTAATAAGAAAAAAATATTTTTCTAAAAATAATTGATATCCGACGCACTCCCCGCGAGACCAAAAAAACATCAGCAGCGTTTTCTGGCGACTCCACCGGGGACTGGTTTTTCAAAAAGAAAAATCATAAAAGGGCTTAACTTGAAATGTCAATGATTCTTGTTGTAATTTTTTCATCGGTATTTGAATTTGTATTTGCATATTTGTGTGCTTGGTTCTCAAACTCCCACTCTGCCTATCTAATACCCCGGTCAATTTGCTATCTCGGAGCTATGTCGGAGAAGCCAGCAAGCTTTCTGGCCACATGCTTCTATAGATATGGCAAAAAGAGTTATTGTGTACCGTTTGACCATACCTTGCACAATTTCTAGCATTGGGAGGTATATTCTTGACTCTATTTAGAAGGTACACTGTGCGAAAACCTACCAGCCTTTTCATGTGCATATAGTTTCTTAGAACCCCTTCTTTTAGAATCAATAAATCTCCTAGGGTTATGTGATTTTTCTTTTATAGATGCTTTTGTTTGTATAGTTAGGATCCCGTTTAAGACTAGTTTTCGTTCCCCCGTCTTGTCGTCGAGAGTGAGTTATTTTGAGTTTAGGCCCAGCAAACAAGTCTTCCGGTTTGCTATAAAGGGGCTTTCATTCTAGAGACCCGAGATAGAAAGTCATTTTGTCATTATTGTAAAGCAAGTCATTCATTGAAAGAGTGACATCAACTTTCTCTCACATGAAAACAAAACCATACCTGTATAATACTATAAAGGGGCTTCAATCACAAGTCTAGCAACATATATTACAACACTTCGTCTAATTCTATCCCGTTATCTAAGAAATGTTTACGATCTCTCAAATGAAACAAAAAGATCAACCACTTGCTGAAGCTGGAGCAGTGGTGCAGGCACTGACGAAGAACTTCTCGAAGCTGATGCTGGAGTAGACGCACTCAGAGAGGGTGATGAACCAACTGGTGTTAGAGTAGTGCTAGCTGGTGCTGAAGTACGTGCATTCGGAGAGGCTGAAGAACTTCTCAGAGATGGAACTGGGGCTAGAGCTGGGGCTGGAGTTGGCAGTGGCGGTGATAGTGGCGAAGCAACTGCACCATAAAAAGATAGCGTATGATTATGAAGACATGCATTAAGCTTGGATTAGAGATGGAACTCCAATTCAAAGAAACTTCTCATTTTCCATCCTTTTTATTAAATGAATGCATATCTAAAGGGACATCTATTTTTTTTTAATTAAACCATACACACGTAGATTTGGAAGAGAATAAATATGTGGAAATTAAAGAATTCCTCCATCTTAAGGATAGATATGTAGTTTTGGCCCAGCTCGACCCTGGTCATGGCTCGGGTAGGCCAAGTCCAAGCCCACCGGGCTCCCACCAAAAGATCCTGCCGGGTCGGGCTAGGCTTTTGGGAAAGGGGTAGATTCAGACCCAGGGGTAGGGTGCTCGGACTTGGTACTCGGGCTCAGGCCACAGGACGGGCTTTTTGCGGGCTTTTTTTTTTTGTTCTTTTTTTTTATTTTTTTATTTTTTGACTTGTTGTATGAGGTTATAAATTATTAAATTTATACTTTATAGTTTATTATAAGTTTATTTATTAGTTTATTATTTTATAATAAATCTATAATTTATTACAAATTTATAACTTTATAAGTTTATAATTTTATAGTCTAATATTAATTTATTAGTTTATCAGTAGTTTATTAGTTTATTATATAAGTTTATAAAGTTTATAGTCTAATATTAGTTTATTAGTTTATTATTTTATTATTAGTTATTAGTTTATTATATAAGTTTATACTTTATTA
>JAULJZ010153477.1:0-54194 GCA_032270985.1 Heliamphora pulchella
ATATATATCAACAACCAGGAGGGAAAAAATATTGCATCCTTAAATTATGAAAGTAGTGGTGAGTGTTTCTTAGTAATTAAAATAGTAGTATAATAGTACCCTTTTAACTCTGTGTTATTGTGTTTGTAATATTTTCAGTTTTCATCTCTTAAAGGATAAAACCACACTTACCTCTCTATGGCTTCATGGCTTCATGAATTACAACCAGCGCCACATTATTGGCATAATTACTCTGGCACCCGTCTCTGTTTATACCATAAAGGACTACTAAAATTGACCACATGGCCCTTCATCTAAATTATTAATTAATTATTCGCCCTCATCTTCGGCCAATTGTGTTCCCCACTTCTCCCAACCACTGCATAGCCTACCTTGTCTTTTTTCACCTTACGCCTTTGTTTTTTTGTTTTTTTTTTCATAATTGGGTGTCCAGATCAATTTGCGCGCGCATCGACTAATCACAGGGTCCTGAAGTTAATAACAGGGCAAACATCCAATGCTTCTGAGAAAATTTGAACCAATGACCATTGGAGAGCAAATCCAAAACCTGACCAGTTGTGTTATTTCTCAGGATTTTTCGTTCTTGTTTCTTGAAAGCACAATCTTCTGAACTAAAAGTCCTGGTAGTATTTTTCATTAAAAATGGAAAATATAATAAAACATGTTTGGCATCCTAAAAGAAGTCCGTCTTTGCCAAAAATTTTAAATTTTATTACAAATTAAAACAATTTTTGCAAAAACAAATCAATCTTACCCAATCATGTTGAAACTTTGTACACGTACTATTCAAAAGCTTTACATATTAGTAGGCACTCCATTTTGACTGACCATAATGTACAAATTCACCGATTAGTCACGTCCAATGATGAAATACAATTTAAAGAATAAGTACAATATTCGACGAGAAGGAATCAACACGCGAGTCGTTTGAAAGTCCCATTTGTCTTAACACATTGATCATTTTTCAATCTTTCTTGTCGACTTCTTTTCGATAGATCTTTTTCACACATTTCGACCCTTGTTTTAAGCTATTCAACCCTTCACGTATGTTGTCTTCACTTGAAAGTCCTTGTTTTTTAATTTGCCTCCGAGATGCTCAGAAATACCCCAAAATGAAGTAACAAAAAATTATCTCATGAAGCCCATATGGCTGGACCGACCTTGGGGCAATTAGCCTATATAGTTGGCCTCTCATCTCGGTCATGGGCAACTATCGTTCTTTTTTCCCAGTTTCCAAATTAGATTATGTCTTCTACTTGCCCCACATCAGTTTGTGACCCCATTTGCTCTATTTTTCAAGGCCTATAAATTGGCCCCTCTTCTAAGCCTTTTTAATTAATTTAGAATCGCATTGATTCAAGTCCTAAGCTAGAGGGTGCCTTTATATCCTCGAAGAACTTAGTTGATTCTTGAGTAGAGGTTTCAAATCCATACACAAGTTTGCGTAGTTCGTACTTAGAGTTTCTAGTCTTGTTTTGGGTGCTCGAGTGTCGAGGAGTTCAAAAAAAGGAGCCATGCGGGTTCGAGTTCAAGTTTGTGGTCTTGAGGGCATGCCACTAGGCTAACCGGCGGTCTACCATCAAGGAAAACTCTTTTTTTCCCCTTTATTTACTTGCTTTTATTTATTTTCAATATTTTAAGCATGTTTTAGACTAAAGTTTAATTAATTTATGAATTCTTTTGATTTTTTACACATGACCTGAGATGAGCAAGTTTAGGTTTTAAACCCTAAAAAAATCATTTTTCTATAAAACTTTAGTTTCTTTTCTTTCTAGTTAAAGTCTATCTTCTGTGAATAGATCATCCCACCTTTGCATGCTAGTTTAGGAAAACATAAACCCTTTTGAACAAACTTAATTTGCACTCGAGCACTCTTTTAGTTTGACCTAGGATAGAAACTTGGTTTGTTTTTTATTACTTGTAGGAGTGTGGACAAGAGTTGGAACCTTGAAATCATAGCCGGTCATCCTAAATAGTGCTGAGGATAAACTATTACAAATCTCTAGAATCTGATTTATAGGTTATTGTGTTATTTTTCCTTTCTGCATACTTGGGACAATGGTATGGCCACGATCCCTCTTATTTTTTATTAAAATGCTTGTTTTTTAAGACGTGAGCCTACCTAGTCTTTTTCTTGTCATTCATGCATTAGTTAGGTATATAGGCTTAAATATATGTGAACCGATTATGATGAGTAGAGGTTAACCATGTGATTAGGCTTAAATATATGTGAACCAATTATGATGAGTAGAGATTAACCATGTTATTAGGCTAAGTGGGTGCACTTTCCTACTCAGTACCCTCGCCCTTGAACCTATTCTGTTGTGATAAAAGTACTAAGTCACATCCATTGAGTTATTACATAGATTCTTAAACCTTAAAACTAAGTGGTGACTCCATTTATTTGGACCTTTATTTTGTAACTTTACACCCACACTTTTGAATTGACGAAGATTATTTAGTTACAAATAAATGGTTCATCTGTAATAAAAACGATTTGAGTTGATACAGTTAGCCCGTTCATAAATCCATGTAGGCATCCCGAATCGGAGAACTTACAATTAGGAGGAAAGCTTTTAACGTTATATTAATTGATTATCCATCAGTAGGGCTGTGGCACAATGTTTTTGTAGATCTGTCTTAATTACGGAGAACGGTATAGTTCTGACTCATTATACTAGTGCATTTTGTGTGTATTGAACAGTACCGAATTGGCTAATTAATTTTATACTGACTATATAAATTAATTTATACCCCAAGGTTATTATGAGTATTTATCCTCTTAATTCTAAAATAGTTATTAAGCATATATATTTAATGTTCGTTATTTTGTTCATTAAAAGATGTGATCTTTTATGGGTCTATAATTTCAGTGAGTTGGATAACGATATTACTTATATGGCAATATTAATTATTGACGAAATTCACATCCCAAATCGGGATTAATGATATCCCTTAAAAAAGCTTATAAATTTTAACTATGTCAAACCCTGCATGTAAATTTTATAATCCGACATATCAAATAAGTTAAGTGAAAGGTTTTAAGAATTTTTAGAAGAGGTCGATTAATTGTAATTGTTAGTAATTTAATTTAAATGATGAGATGGAAGAATAATAAGCATTTAATAACAGAAGGTCAAAAGTTTGGTTTTGAAAATAAGGTCGGGAGTGTAATTACAATTCTTTAGTTGTATGATTTGTAATTTATGTTTTTAAAAAATTGTTTCTGGGTTGAAGTGAATTTTTCTGATTACATTAGAAGCTCGTGCCTTATTTACTCTTTAGGTTCCTACTGGAGCTTATATATATGCTATTATAATCTTGCGATATCATTTAATCTCTCAAGGTTTCCACAAATTGTGAGAACCAAAGAAAAACAGAGATAACCAAATAGGGTTTGGAACTTGAAGAATATAAGCCCACACTTAGTTCAAGTTTCGGTATTCCGAAATACAGCAAAAATCTTAGGGAGAAAAGATTGTCGGTCGTCTGTCGTGTTAATATTTGGATTCAAGTTCAAGAACATAACGTGATCAAACTAGAGAGATCACACAAGTATATTCCCTATTCCACTTTGCGGATGTATCGAGTTTTTATTTCGGGGTTCAAGAAAAATCTAGGAATTTTTTGTACAGATTCCATCCGAGTGCCCCTTGCGTCTGTCCGAAAAGATCGTGGCAGAACAGTTTTTTTGTTATGCTGTGGTTTATTCTGCTCCATGTTTAATTCGATTCATATGCATCGTCATTGTATCATAGGATTTCAGTCCCTTCACTTATAACTGTTAATTGGTTAATTTACCTGGTTTGGATTGATTCCATAGTTTTTACTCAAGTTAAAATTTTTCACATAACAAATCATGAGCCTTGCTTGTGATTTATTTTTTATTTGCTTGCGATTACGTTGACCTTGAATACAACTCACTAGACTTAATTCTAATACATATCGTCACAAGGCGTGGCACTTCATTACTAGCTAGAGCTTTCCTTTATTCATCCATAATAAAAATGGTGACAATGATATTTAGGCTCTGTTTGGGTTATCTAAAAATTAACTTTTTACACACACAAAAATCATCTTTTAAGCTATATTGTTTAATTTCTCTAATAGTCAACTAACTTTTTTATTTTTTTATAAGAAAAAAGTTATAAACGTCCCAAACACACAAACTTCTTCTTTGAATAAAATGAATATAATACACTCAATTAAAAAATTAATTGAGTGTATTATATTAAACATTTCAACAGGAAAAAAATAGTGTCAATATCTTAAACACTACAACTTAAAAGAAAAAAAATAATAATGTATTAAACATTTTGACAAAATGCAAAAGCATAGAAGGGTACCTTAAAAAAATTATTCTAAACACTCTTATCTCTCTCCTCCTTTCTTTCTAAAAGGACTAATTCTCTTAAAAATCAAGTTTTTTTTTTTAGACATCTCAACTTAGGGCTTAAGATAATTAAAAATAATAGTTTATTGACTTATTTTATTTTATTTTATTTATTTTTAATAAAAAAATTGTTGTCATTAATTACTTTCTCAATTCGTCTTGATGTGAAAAATCAAAAAAGTAACAAAAATTACTAAAATATCTAGAAAAAATAAAAATAAGTCAATACATTGGAATTTTTTACTTAATTTTATCAGTAATGATTTTTAAATTTTTTGATCAACTTTTTTCATTTTTATCTCAAATTAGGTCATAACTATAGGAAATCATAAGTCATATGGTGGAAATTAAAATAATCAGATATATAAAATAAATAAATAAATACGATTTAATTCTATTGAAAAGAAATTATGTAGTACCTCAGAATCTCTGTTGAGTTCCGCCCAGCAATCATCTATAACAAATAAAAATTAGAAAATGGTCAGAAGAGAGAGATTCTGAAGTGGTCAGCAAATGTTTGCAAACTTATATATATATATATACCTTACCTAAATTTATGTATTGATATCCCAATGCAGCGAGCCCCGTCGATACCATAGCATCGGCTACCAATTAAAAAGTGGTCAATAACAAAATTTTCTACACAACTTCTATATCAACAGCATTTCGAATTTTTAGGAACTCTAAGTCTTTGTCAAAAAATAATTAAATTAAATAGCTTTTTTTAATATTATTTTTCAATTTTAGTTCAAATTTTTATACTTTTTAGACTACTCGTATCGTTAAAAATTAAAAAGTAAAAATCTTACACCAAAATATGAAAAAAAAAAAAAAAAGATTAGAAGATTAAAAAAAAGTTATTTTTAGTAAAAATAGACTTAGTTTCATTTCTAATTAACTTTTTCTAATATTGGTCAAATAGAGGAATCAAGAAGTTAAAAAGTTGGACATAAATGTAAAAGAAAAAAAAAAGAAGCTATTTGGTTGAAGTTTTACAGAGTATCGCCAATTAATTTGTTGATAGCCTCAATTGTTTTCATAACAATTCTTAATAAATAAATAAATAAGAAGGAAAAAAAAAAGTCACCTGTTTCCCTAATGAGTTTCTCTTCAATCTTACATTGGAAATGGTTCCAGCTGTTCCATCTGTTCATATATTCAATTAAGGACATTATTGTTTCAATTTGTCTACCAAAAGCAAAGTGTACACTAACACACATGTAGAGCTAATTAACAACAATACTAATGTCAACATCTATTATGATAAAATGCTCATCTTATTACCATCTTAATTTATTATGTAATTCGTTAATATTTTTCAAATTATAAATAAAAATATGTTTGATAATTATTTTTATTTTTAAAAAAATTATAATTAATTTTTAAAATTTATTCACGTCTACCAACCAATTACGCCTTTATGCAGTACCTATTCCTTCACGTACTAACTTCACACTTACCATCTAACCCACATGTGCCACCTCCGCATACTATTTCTGGCAAACATTGTCGCCACTACTTTCGATCGTCACTTTTCACCTACTAGCCATCGCCTGCACCTACCACTTGCAACCCCCGACCATGCATCACCTCCACCTACCACTTCCGTTCCACCGATTGCCACCTCAATCCATCGCTCTCTCTCCACCAACCACCACTACCTCCGCTCGACAACTTGCCGACAACCTCCATCTATTATCTTTCCTACTTGCAACCACATTCATCCCTCAACTACTATTGTCCGCTATCATCGTCATCACCGGGGTAGAGCTAGGAAATCCAACAATAGGCTCCCCTCTCGTTGTCACTAATTTGGCCATTATTTTTAACTTCCTCTATCTCCATTCAATACCTCCAATGGTTGGGGACTATTTTTGTCCAACTTCCACCATTAGTTACTATTGTTGGACCACCTCTAGCCACCATCGCCTATCATCACCTTTGGGCTCTCATCTCCAACAATACTTTCGAGCAACTCTTCTTTCGTTTGAAGTCCTACCGATAACCTCTCACTTATTTTAAAATAAAATTCCATAAAATCATATACGGGCAAAACATTGTCTTTTGTTTTTTTTTTTATAGAAATAAATTAATAATATTTTTATTTATTATAAATAAAAAAATAAAAAATTATAATAGTTATGAAACGCGGCCTAAAGAATCCAAACCATTTAAAATTAACGTCGCATTTGGATTTATAAATTTGAAGCTAATATATAATTTCCAAATTATTAGGCCCGGCCAGTGGCCACTGAAATAAGGCCTAATACTCTCTGTAGCTTAACTTCTAGGCCCAAGTCTTAGTGTATATATTGGCAGCATAAAGGCCGCTTAGTTGTATGGGCTCAAGACATAAAGTCAACAAGCCCAGGTTCCCATTTTCCAAATAAGTCCTCTGGCCCTGTTTGGTTGCAGTTCTAGTTTTTATTTTTATTGTTTTCAAAAAAAAAATTCAAAAATAGATTTATAAATGCGTTTGTTAGCAATTTTCAGAAAATGGAGTTTAAAAAAGACCTAAAAACTGAAAATTTTGAAAATAATTTAAAATAATTTTTGATTTTTTTTTGTCACAAGATTTGATACACTAAGAAATAACTCTTATCTTTGACAACCAAATGCATTTTTAAAAAAAAAATATTATGATTTTTTTATTAAAATTCTTTTTTGAAATAGTTTTCTGAATATAAATTTTAAAAAATACAACCAAACGAGGCCAGTTTTTTATTCTTCCTAACCAATGTGCCAAATTTGTTTATAACCCTAGGCACAACTGGCTTGAAATCTTGAATTGCTACGACGAGAATTGAATTTTATCCAAATAAAGAGTTAAATAATTACGGTGTTTGTTAAAAATCATAATTTAGTTTTTAGTTTATAACTCAGTAAGAGTTAGAAAATTCTAAATAGTTGTGCTTATAGTTTTTTGTTTATAATTTTTTATTCTAAATCAATAAATATGATTTGGTCTTTGAAATTGTAAGTTTACACTTATAACAAATATTTATAATTTTTATTTAAAATTATAATAACATATTTTTACGTATAATTGAAATTAATAGTTTACGGTAACATTAATCTTGTTAATATAACATGTAACAAACCAATTGATTTTCAGCTAATCCCCAGCTGAAATTTAAAAGGAAATTCTTTAAATGGAAACCAGTTTTGTGATTTTGAAAAACGTGTAAAGTGAAAAAGTAATTGGATAAACTTAAATGGAAATCAATACTCTTTATCATGCTCCGAATACAAGCATTTGCTTGTTAATCTTAATACGTTTTGTCTGAATTTTATTGCCCTCCCTGATCTATTTTGAGATTAAAAAAAAAAACTCAATATTTAACTTATCATTTCTAGTTCCTTTTTCATCTTTTAATACAAAAAAAATTACTTACTTAATTTGTTTCGATAAAAGAAATCAAAAAAGTAAAAAAAAAAATTGATCAAAATATCAGAATTTTAAGAAAATAAAAAATAAGGAAAAAATCGATTTATTGGCTTGTGTTGACTAATTTTTATTTTTTCTAATTTTTTTATTTTTTAGTATTGTCGGACTTTTTCAGCTTTTCTCAATCAAAGGAATAAAAAGGAATAAATTTTTTACTAAGAAATAAAAAAATATTTGAAAATAAAATAAACAAAATAAAAAAAGCTATAAGATGGAAAAGTAATACTTCATGGTATCACCCGATGTTCTTTCTCACGCAATTGAACGAAAAAAAAAAATTAAGAATTGGGTAACATTGACAATAACTCAATAGTTGAACACCAAAATTGCGGAAAGTTAAAAGTTTATGGGGGAAAAAGCAATAATTCTGCACCTTTAAAGGTGCTAAGCACAATTTATGTAAAGTTATTTATAACAATTTTTTTGTGTGAATAATTATCATATTCCTGTCATTGTCGATTCATACATATGCTCTTTCATTTCATAAAGTAATTCAAAAGCATAAAATATTAAATAATGTGCAATAGAATAAAATATATGAGCTACAAAAAAAATATTATAACTTTCTAATCCCATCTTGTGGAGAACATAAAATAATTGATTTTAATTTTACTAAATTTTGATAAAACACAAAAGATGAATAAAAAAATATTTTATTGCCGAAAAACTTATATTTGATCAACTTAATTACAAGTTCCATTAGTTACCTTGCAAATAAAATGTGAAATGCCTAATGTATAAATTTTATTATATATGTTGTAATTAATTTTTATTCTTAAATTGAATTTTGTTAAATTATGGAAAAATAACATACTTTGTCTATTTAAATTTTTTTACATTTTTTGAATTTAACTTAATATTTTTTAGAAGCTTTATATTAAATCACGCTTAGGTTAGGTTCAGAATTCTCAGGGTCTGTTTGATTAAAAAGAAGATAAAATAACAAAAATAAAAATAATAGAAAATAAAGTGAAAAACTGAACGAACAAATTATTTTGTGCATTGGTTTCATCAGGACACAAATTCAGCAAAAAATAAATAAAAAAACTTTAAATTTTTAATTTGATAAGCATGAAAGTTGTAAGAAAATTATTATATTTATTTAAATTGCCTTTATATATTTAAAACAAAAAAATGGAGAATTTTGAAAATTAAGATAATTAGTTCTTATTTTCACAAAAAAATAAATTTTTCTTACATATTTTGTGAAAAACCAAAAGTTAAGTTTGTAAGCTTGAGATAGTTGTACAAAAAAATTTACTTTCCATCAAGTTTTAGGACATTCTGGCTAATTAGAGTAAGCATAATTTTTTTTAAAAAAAACATTTTTCATTATTATTTATCAATCAAACGGACCCAAAATCTTTCCCTTCTATTAACTGATTGTGAAAAGGTTAGAAATTGTGGCTGATGCCTGGAACATTATGGAATTTTGTCTCATTCAATCGCACGGATGATATTATGACTCCCTAAAAATTTAGGGTCCACCTCATTTTCAATCTTTTGTTGAATTTAGATATAATAATTTCTCTCGTCTCACTCTGCTTCCATATATTTATTTCCTAATTATTATAAAAAAATTTTATTTCCGATAACATGTAAGGTGAAAATATTATTTGCTTTTTCCACCTTGATTTTTTTCATCCCGTCCCTCCAATTACATAAAATGAATACATTTATATATATAAAAATACATATATAAATTTTATTTTTAAAAATATAAGAAAAGTAAACCATTAAAATACTATTTTCATCTTTTTTCTTTTTTGTATTTTAAATTTTAAATCATTCGGCAATTATTATTTTTAATTATTATATTATCTTTAACTCTCATTAATATTACTTCTTTAATATTAATAAATTATCCATAATATATTCCCATCATCATCCCGTTCTTGCGTCTTTCTCGTTTTCTCTCCTCGTCTCCATCTCGATAAAAGCGAGAACAGGGACTAGAAACCACATCTCCGCCCCACCCCATCTCCACATCTTTTTAAATTTTTTCTCCTTGTCTATGCCCTCGATAAAAGCGAGAACATGAACAGGACAACACATTCCCACCCTCCCACCCTCGCCCCATTGCCATTCCTAGATAAACTGGACTAGTTTAGTTTGGAAAATTCTAAGCTCAAAATAAACTTACTTTGATGACGGAGTCGTTTATTTTATTATTTTTATTGTTTAAATTTGTGCACGTTGTAAACTGGATGGTACAATTAGAATCAATTTGATTAGTTCAAATATAGTGACCCCGAACATAGTATAAATCAAACTCCCAATTGTCGAACTCATTGGAGGCTGCTGGTATTGTTACCGAACTTCTACGAGACAAAGAATACCATTAGTACTTTTCAGTCTGCTTTGATCGAGAAGCACTCCGACGTTCAAGTTAGATTTCTTCTCTAGGAAGTTTCTAATCAAGAACTAGGTTGGAAGTGCGTATCTCATGGTATGGGGTGCCTCCCTTTATATAGGGGTCAAAATCAAAGGAGGTTAAATCATCTTAGAGCTCTGCCTCTTATCCTTTATCCCATTTTCTATTAGATATTTTGCCTTATTCTAGAGCAATTCCTATTGCTTTAGGATGCTAAGACTCTGCATTCCCGTACTGCCTGTCTCTGGAATGGAATCCACTTGAGTTAACCTTCTGTCTAGGGCTGATTTGGGCTTGGAGTATTGTGGGTTGCCCCTTTCTGGGGAGGCCCGAACTCGCTATGGGCCAAACAATTAGTGGACCGGCCTCTTGATGCAACTTTAATACTGCTTGCTTTGAGCTGGGCTTCGAGCCCATAAATTTGTCCACCCTCAACTGCCCCCAACTCTAGCTATCTCCTAGCCGAACTGCCTAGTGGAGAGTCAGAACTTTTTTGCTTTTCTGTTTGTTCGGCAGGCATCTTCTCCAGAGCTAAATTTCCTCGGGGAATGTGTTCGAACTTGTGTTCGGAGTAGACATTACAAAGGTGTTTTCTTGTTCGGAGGTTTTCATTCGGTGCATTGGGTGGTAGTTCGGGTGTTTAGACCCCTTGTTATCCCATCATGAATGACAGCCCATTCTTGAGCCCCATTTTTAGTTGACGTGGTGTGTTGCTGTTGGCGCGTGTTGAGGCACGCATCATTTCAGGAATCGATGCGCGCCTTAAAAACCCATTTGAAAAGGATGATCTAGTGTGTTTTTATACTCGTCTTTTCAAATTTGACAAGTATAAAAACCCGTTTGGGATATAATTTTCTTCCTTTTCTCCATTTCTGACCTTCAAAGTTTCTCTATCAAGTACTCTTGTGTGATTTTCGACGAAGAAACTTGATTTTTGGTGAAGAAAACCCAGATTCTGGCAAAAGTTTAAACCATTTCCAGGACCGTTTCCAGGTAAACTTCTCATTTTTTCTATCATCTTCTTCGCCTTGAGGCGGGTTTGCTCACTTTTACCTTGAATTCATTTTCCTCTATCATTCCTTCTCTTTTTTCTTTCGAATGGGCAAACTCTAAAAGTTGGTATCAACACCGGAGGCGATGCGCACTTTTCAGCGCCGATACAATGTCCATAAGATGTTGGAATTACTCTGAGTAATCTGGATGACTCTCGTGAGAGGAATTGAGTAAAATTCTCCTTCCACTAGTAGCCATAATGGAGGGGGGAGTTCGGTTCCCTATTAACCCTCTCCTCCGAAGAGTTTTTCGGCATTACCGAGTAAGCCCAATGCAGGTCTCTTCCAACGTCTTCAAAGTGGTTATAGATGTTGTAGAACTAAACCATATCTTGGATACCAACCTTGGTATCTAAGATATTGTTTATTGCTATAACATGATCAAACACTCTATTGGGTCATATTACCTCAAAACCGAAAGGGCAGCCGAGAAGTTAGTCATCGAACTATCGAATTCTACCAAAGATATTGATGATGACTTCCTTTACATTACGGGAAACTTCGAGTTCAGCCCTGGGGAGGAACAAGACATTTTCACCATCCCACGAAAAGACGGACTGGGGCCTGGTAGCTCCCCTCACCATCTGTTTGTTATTATGTTCTGCTTAGTTTTTATATTGCGGCTTAATATTTTTCTTCTTTTGGTGCAGGTGAGATTGCAAACAACCAAGCTCGAGGGCCTCTCACTGGTGTTCATCTCGAAGATTTGAAAAAGGTCTGGGAGTACAAAGGTCTCCTTGAACAAAGAGGTCTTAGAAGAGCTGCATGCATTCAACTCAAGTACATCCCGACTTATCAGAGCTTTATAAGACCGAACACTTCCGGTGTTCAGGTTGTTGCAGCTGCCTCAGCAGAAGTTGCCGCGCTAGAGGCTGTCGTCATTCCCTTCACCGGGGCAGAGAGGCAGGTGACAATCGTACAGCCTTCTTTTGTAGATGACGAGCCCGGTCCTTCATCACCGGGGTCTACCATTTCTATCTCCTCCGCTTCTTCATCAACAAACTCATCTGACCTTGCCCGTATCGAGAAAATGGTGAAGAGGAAGGTTCCCACAGCTGGCCATTCAGAGCTCCTCACACTTGGTGGCCCCAAAAAGAAAGTCACTATGGCCACCGTTGCTAAGGCCAAAGAGAGGCGTCGATGAAAGGCCTCCAACCTTGCCACCGAACTATCTATTCTGACCACGGAAGGTGCTGTCACAGCTCAAGCCCCCAAAGAGGCTAAAGAAAGTAGGAGAAATGATCAATAAGGAAAAAGAGAAAGAGAGAGAGAAAGAGAAAGAGAAATAAAAAAAAGGCAAAGGTGAAGGGAAAGAAGGGGGACCGCAAAACTCAAGAAGGGGGACCGCCTCATAACAGTGGAGGACAGGGCGGCGTCCCCAGACACTTCTTTTGGGTTGAGCAAAGCCCTACTTCTTCCCTCGGATATGGAAGAAGTTCGCAAGTTTCCCCACGAGAAACTTGTTAAGCCAACAATTCGGCATTCTATTCAGGTATCTCTTTGCTTCAGTTTTCCTCCATTTCTCTTTTATTTTTTCTCTCATTAACTGTTAGTCCTCATCTTTCTTCAGAGTTTGTAGCGCTTGATGGCCATGGTGGACCATGTTGAGGCCAAAGAAAGTGAGTTCACTAAGTTGTGCCAGGCCAACTTCCAATACCTCCAACAGATTGGGAAGCTGGAGGGCAGTCTTCGGGAGAAAACCAAAATTGTTGATGTTACTCGGGCTAGGATCTCCGAGCTCAAAATACAAGAGACTGCCTTAAAAAGGCATATCAAGGAGAAGGAGGACAACCTGCTAAAGTCTCAGGCTCTGCTCGGCAAGGTCCAAATCGAACTTGCCCTGGCTTAAGAGAAGAGCTATGCAAAGGGGGTGGCCGATACCATAGAGGATTACAAGGGGCAGGTCCTCAAGCTTTGGGACATAATTTATGCTGCTTCATGGAAGGATGCCTTGGAAGCTGCTGCGGTCGGGGCATCTTCCACACCATATACTGAGATTTCATTACCGGGCAAGCAAACAAAGGAAGAAGAAGAAGTGGAGGCTCCCGTGACTGGTGGAGGAGCAGAAGAAAAGGCCGCTGTGGCTGAGGCCGGCAAAGGAGGAGGTGGAGACAACACTGTGCAGACTGGAGGCGCTGCTGAAGAGGTGGGTATTGGCTTAACTAGGTTTCAACCTGTTTTGATCATAACAAATCAAAACTTCTAATTGTGCAAATTGAGTGTGTTCACAGGAATTTAATATCACAAGCACAATTAAGAATGCAAAATAGAAGCCATGAAGCATGAAGATCATATTCAGACGGCTAAAGATCCATGGAGTAAGAGAAAAACCAAGAAGATAAGAAAAGGACTTAAAGGACTCGAAGAATTTCATCAAGTGTATTAAGTCTAGGACCTATGTAAGTTCACAAACACTAGCTATATATGTAAAATCTCATAGGAGACCTTAGATGGACCATAAGTTTTCTAAAACTTCATAAAAATCACTTTATAAATCTATGAGGGGCTTAAAATATCAAGAAAGTTACCAATACATGTTTTAAACTCAAAAGTACTGAACTGTTGAAGTTCAGTCGACTGAGGTATCAATCCAGTCGACTGAAGCTGGATTGCCAAACCAAAAATTAAAGTTAAAATAGTTCAATCGACTGAACCCACCAGTCCAGTCGACTAAATGGTGTTAAGGCAATCCAGTCAAGTGAATACTTTAATCCAGTTGACTGAGTTGGTAAAATTTTTGAATTTGAGCTGCAACGGCTAGTTTAAAGATTCCTTGTTTAGTCCAACGGTTAGTACAGATTTTTGGCCTATAAATACCACCCTTAAGCCCTGAAAATTACAGAGACAAGCTCCCATTCCTACTCTCTCATATATATCAAGTTTGTACTTCAAATTCTTCATTTTTATGAATTATTTTTAAGAGAAAATCGTAAAAATTCTCTATTGAGCTTTTTATTTGTATATCCTTTGGAGTGAACATTAGTATACTTCATTTGTATTTATTTGCTCGCTGAAGGAGCTGATTCATTGTATAATTCTATTTGGATTCCTTGTATTCTTGTTGTAACTTGAAAATGTGATTTTCAAAATAGGCCACTCCGCCTATTGAAGGAGAGAGAAAACTCCGCCTATAAGGAGGAATTTGAGAAGGGAATCTCTCAAGAGAGGTTGCTCCGCCTACTGAAGGAGTGTGTACTTGAGGAGGAAATATTCTCAAGAGAGGCTACTCTGCCTATTTGAAGGAGAGAGGCTGCTCCGCTTACTAAAGAAGTATTTAGTGAAATCCTCACAGCGGTGTGCTTGAGACAAGGACGTAGGCCGTAGTGCCGAAACTTGTAAATCTTGATGTCGTATCTCTCTAACTCTATCTCTTTAATTCTGCACGTTAAATTCTATATCTACTTGAATTTGTTTGTTAAAGAATACTTGTAGACGTTTGGGATTGCATGTTTAATTAGGTCAATATTGGCATAAATTTTTAAATACCCAATTCACCTCTCTCTTATGATTACACACCTACACTATCAGTGGGCACTCTAGTGGAAACCACCGAGGATTTCCTTTCTGCCCCTTGAGGGCTTTGCCTTTATTTCCTTTTAACTATATCTGTACTGCCCCTAAGGGCTTTTGACTTGTAGCTTTAGGGGTTCTAGCCCGCTTTTTCTAATGAAAGAATCCCTTTCTCTTCTCACATTACTTTGCGTGCCTTTATTAGCTTTTGAGGTTTTTAAACTTTAAGTCATTTTTAGACTAAGTATAGAGTTTCAACTTCCACACTAAAAGCTAATTTAGTTCAGATAGTATTCGAACTTATTCTTATAGGCTATTTCTTTCACAGTATAGGATTAACTTCCATACTAGGAGCTCAATTAGTTCAGATAGTCTTCGAACTTAGCCTCTTAGGTTTTTTCTTCCCAAGTATAGGATTAACTTTCATACTAGGGGCTAATTTAGTTTGGATAGTTTTCGAACTTAGCCTCTTAGGTTAATTCTTCCTAAGTATGGGATTAACTTCTATATTAGGAGCTTCATAAGTTCGAATAGTCTTTGAACTTAGCCTTTTTAGGCAGATTCTTCCCAAGTATAGGATTAACTTCCATACTGGAGCTTGTTTAGTTCGGATAGTTTTTGAACTTAGCCTTTTTAGGCTTATTCTTCCCAAGTATGGGATTAACTTCCGTACTATAGGCTAATGCTGTTCGGATAGATTTCGAACTATTCAGATTAACTTCGAACTTATTGATTGGAGGATGTATACTGTACTCGAGGTGCCCCCAAATTTTTATCAGGGAGATCATTTGGTAAAAACTTTGAAAGATGAGTAATTAAAAAGAAAAAACTCTTATCGAACAATGGCGTTTTATTGTAAAAATAAAAAATTATAGAAAATTGAGAGATTAAAAATAAAATTTACGAAGGTTGTTTGCATTCCACGCCTAGGGACAGCCCTGCCATTCATATCTTCTAAATTGTATGCTCTAGTGCCAGCCTTAGAGATGACCCTGTAAGGTCCTTTCCAGTTCGGGCCGAGCTTCCCATGAACTGGGTCCTTTATATGACCGAGAACTTTTCTCAAGATTAGATCTCCATCGCCGAACTCACGAAGTCTGGCCCTTTTGTTATATCCTTTGGCAAGAGTTTACTAGTAGGCTGCCATTACTCTTCGTTCTTCAGCTAGGTTTAAGTCCATGGCCAAGGCCCTTGCATTTATTTCGGGAGTGCTGACTTCTATTCGAATTGTTGGCATTACGATTTTCAAGGGTATAACTGCTTCTACCCTATATGCTAGGGAAAATGGAGTTTCACGTGTAGGCCCTTTTGGGGTTGTTCAGTACATCCATAAGACTGAGGGGAGTTCTTCGACCCATCTTCCTTTGGCAGCGTCCAATCTCTTCGTGAGTCGATCAATGATGGTCTTGTTTATGGCTTCTGCCTGCACATTACTCTGTGGGTATGCCGGGATAGAAAAGTAATTTTTGATGCCTAAACCTGAACAGAAATTGCTGAATATCGAACTGCCGAACTGGGTCCTGTTGTCAAAATGATTGCTCAGGGAATGCCAAACCGAGTAACAATATTCTTCCATGTGAACTTTTTGACGTCGACATCTCTGATATTGGTCAAGGGTTCAGCATCCACCCATTTTGTAAAGTAGTTCGTAGCAATAAGTAAGTATTTTTTAGTACTTGTGGCTCTTGGAAAGGAACCCACATATTATACCCCCACTGAGCAAAGGGACAAGGGCTAGTCAATGGTGAAAGGTCCGTAGCTGGGACATGTATATTCGGACTGAACCTTTGACACTTCTCACATTTCTATACGTACTGCTCTGCCTCTTTTTGCATATAAGGCCACCAACAGCCCTGAGAAATTGCTCAATGGGCTAGGGAACTCCCACTTATGTGGCTGCCACAGATCCCTTCATGTATTTCGAAAAGAAGATCCTGAACTTTGTTCGGGTGCACACAAAATAGGTAGGGTCTTGTGAAAGATTTTTTGTAAAGGTCCCTCAAACTAGAGATCCAAGATGGAGTTGTCTTTCTCCTTATCATTCGAGCTTCCTTTTGATCGGATGGAAGCTCGTTCTTGATCAGGTAATCTCTTATGAGATCCATCCAGCTTGAACCTATCTCCGAACAGTAAACCTGCTTCTCTTCGAGGGTAACGGTGCTTGGCTGTTGAAGGAATTCTACAAAGATCACCCTTCTTTCCTAAAAACTTACAGTTGACGCAAGGCATGCCAAGGAATCTACATGGTTGTTCTCTTTGAACGAGAGCTGGATGATCTCGTAATGTGAGATGTCCTTGGCTAGTTACTGCGCAAGTCGAATGTATTCCTGCATTCTGTCATCTTTGGCTACTATTCTCCCTTGAACTGATTTACAACCAGTTGTGAATCACAAAAGATCTTGACTCTGGGCCTTCAACTCCTTGACATCCCGAAGTCCAGCTAAAAGGGCTTTGTATTCAACTTCGTTGTTTGTGGTTTGAAAATCAAGACGAACTGCCCTCTCTATGAGGACTCCATCAGAGCTATGGAGCACAATTCCTGCCCTAGCACCTTTGTTGCATGATGAACCATCTACATATAGTCTCCATGTTGTCTCTAAATCTCTGTCTTCTTGAGCTACTTGCTCGGTGACTTACCCCCCAACATCAGCTGAACATTCTTTTTGGCTAAATTCAACAATGAAGTCGGCCAAGACCTGGACCTTTATGGCTGTCCTTGGGCAGAATGTGATATCATGCTCTCCAAGTTCTAAAGCCCATCTTGTAACCCTTCCTGAGAAATTTTCTTTTCAAAGCAATGCCTAGAGAGGGTATTCGGTGATTATCTTGATCAGATAAGCTCTGAAATAGTGGATCAGCTTTCGTGAAGCGATAATAAGGGCTAAGGCCAGATTTTCCAATGACAAATATCTTATTTTTAGATCAAGAAGTACCTTACTCATATACTAGATTGACCTTTGTACTTTGTCCTCCACCTTCAAAGGAATAGCACTGATAGCTCGGGTTGATACTGCGAGGTATAAAAACAATATTTCGGCACTGTCAGTAATGGTGGGAAAGAGAGATAGTGTTTTAGCTCAATAAGGGATTTCTCACTTTCTTCATTCCAAACGAGCTGGTTTGCCCTCTTCATTGCCTTGAAGAATGGATAGCATCGATCAGATGCTCGGCTTATGAACCGATTGAGTGCCACAGCCATCTTAGTCAACTTCTGGATCTCTTTCAGATTCTGTGGGCTCTTTAGATTTTTAATGGCAGAGATTTGTTCGGGGTTTACCTCTATTCCCTAATGAGTCACTAAGAAGTCTAAGAACTTCTCAAAGCTTACTCCAAAGGCACACTTAGAAGCGTTGAGCCTAAGTTTATAAGCTTTGAGGATTTCAAAGGTCTTCCTCAAGTTATCCAGGTGTTTGCTTGGATGCTTGGTCTTTGCTACCATGTCGTTGATGTAAACCTCCATGGTTTTGTCGATTAATTCCCTGAACATCTTAGTGGCAAGCCTTTGGTAAGTAGCTCCTACATTTTTGAGTCCGAACGGCATTACTCGATAGCAATATATACCCCGATGAGTAATGAAGGCTGTCTTTTCTACGTCTGGGGGGTACATGGCTATCTGGTGGTATCCCCTATATGCATCTAAGAAACTCATTCTCTTATACCCTGCTGTTGAGTCGACGAGTTGGCCTATTCGGGACAAAAAGAAGTAGTCCTTGGAATAGGCTTTGTTTAGGTCGGTGAAGTCAACACATACTCGCTATTTTTCGTCCTTCTTCTTAACCACTACTTTGTTTGCCAACCAGGTCGAATAATAGATTTCTTTGATTGCTTCTGCTTCTTTTAGTCATTGAATCTCTTCTTCTACTGCTTTTGTATGATGCAGGGTAGATTTCCTGGGCTTCTACATTATTGGCTTCCTTTGGGGATCCACGTTTAATCGATGATTGATTACTCTGGGATCTATTCCTGGCATCTCGTAGGGTGTCAATGCAAAAACTTCTTTATTTTCTTTTAAGAATTCCATCAGTCTGGCTTCTTCTTATTCGGTCATACTTATGCCGAGTAAGAAGTACAGATCTGGATCTTCTTAGGAGACACTAACTTTCTTCAAATCTTCAACTATCTTTTCTTCGGCTGTAGTCATAGATTGTTGGGCCATTATCCATCTCTATGGTTTTCACCTTAGGGTACTGCTCTTTGTTCTTTATTGTGGCTAGAAAGCATTGCCTTGGTATGTGTTGATCTCCCTTGATCTCAACTACTTCCTTACCCATCTGAAACTTGAGGGACTAGTGATAAGTTAAGGGGACTGCTCTCAAGCTATGTATCCATGTCCTGTCTACAATAGCATTGTAAGTAGAAGGTTGTTTGACAACTAGAAATTCAGTACTTATCATTGTAGGCCCTGCCTTTATGGGCACAATTATCCTTCCTACTGGCCACACCGAATATATGCCAATGCTGATCAATGGAGTCATACACCTCTTGAGTGCTGAGTCTTTTAGCCCTAGCTTCTGAAATAAGTTGTAATACATGATGTCAACTGAACTCCCCTGGTCTACCAATACTCACATTACATCGTAGTTGGCAATGCGTAAAGTCAATACCAAGGCGTCATTGTGGAGTTGCTGTATTACCGTGAGGTTTTCGTCTGAGAAGTTAAACCCTTGGGTCTGATTTTGGCTGGAGTTCTCCTCTATTCTTCGACGTTTTCCCTCATCCACTTTCATTGTGTGGGCCAGAGTGCAGGCTTGATGCCGAACAACTGCTCGGGTAATTAGCTTAGTAGTGCCATGAATTATTTTTACCACCCCGAGAAGAGCATCTCTCTGTTCAGGCCTTTGGTCTTGTACTTGTGTCCTTTCTTCCTGAGTAATTTTCTCGGTGTCAATAAACTCCAAGAGATGCCCTTCTCGAACCAAATCTTCCAAGTGTTTTTTGAACGTTCGGCATTCCCTAGTTAAGTGGCCGTGATCTCGGTGATAGTGACACTTTTGCTTCTGATCTCATCTGTTCGGATCCCTGATCAACTTTAGCGGCCAGTGAAAATAGGGCTTATCTTTTATCTGGTCCAGGAGTTTGTGTAAAGGTTCTTTGAATACTATTTGCAGGACTTGGTAGACTGTTCACTCCTTTTTTTCTTGGGACTCCTTCCTGGACCTCTGGTTTTTTTGTCCTTTATCTTGCCTCTCGGGCTATTTGACTGATGCGACACTCTGTTCAGCTTGGCTTATATCTTCCTCAACCTTTACATGTTACTCAATTTTCACCATTAATTCAGGCATAGTGGATACGGTCTTCTTGAGTCTCTGATGGGATCTTGGGGACGCTTGGCCGCTCTGGAATTACTAGTATGGATCTTTGAGGGATGCCTTTTTGCCCTCATGCATAGCTTCCAGTGAACCCGGTAGGAGTCTAACTCATGGTTCTGCTGGTTCAAGATCGTCGTTCTCACAGACGGCGCTAAATTGTGCGATTTATAAACTGGATGGCACAACCAGAACCAATTCGATTGGTTCAAATACGGTGACCCCGAACAGAGTATGAACCGAACTCTCAATTGTCGAACTCACTAGAGGCGGTTGGTGCTGTTGCTGAACTCCTACAAAAAAAAGAACGCCGTTAGTGCTTTCCAGTCTAGTTTGACCAAAAAGCACTCTGACGTTCAAGTTAAATTTCTTTTCTAGAAGGTTTCTAATCAAGAACTGGGTTTAAAGTGCGTACCTCAGGGTAAGGGGTGCCTGCCTTTATATAGGGGTCAAAACCAAAGGAGGTTGAGTCCTCTTAGGACTCTGCCTCTTATCCTTTATCCCTTTTTCTAGTTGAGATTTTGCCTTATCCTAGAGCAATTCCTATTGCTTTAAGATGCTAAGACTCTACATTCTCGAACTACCTGTCTCTGAAATGGAATCCACTTGAGTTAACCTTTTGTCTAGGCCTGATTTGGGCTTGGAGTATTGTGGGTTGCCCCTTTCTGGGGTGGCCCGAACTTGCTATGGGCCGAACAATTTAGTGGGCCTACCTCTTGATGCAACTTTGATTATACTTGCTTTGGGCTTGGCTTTGTATGACTCGGATTTAGGAGTTTTGAAAAATAATAAAAAATATGAGAATTTAAAGATGTTTGAAAAATCTTTTAACACCTTAAAAACCAAATTTTAAAAACTCATTTTTATTGAAAATAGAGTCTCCACTTAATTTTTGACAAAAACTAAGAAAAATAAAAATGACTTTCTGATCTTGGAAACGTTAACCAGAGAAAGAATGTTCGGGGGCTAAGGTACGAATCGGAGAAAGTGTTAGGCACCCCATTCGTCCAACCGCAAGGTTGGTCTCTGCTAATCATCATTGGTTCTTTAATATGATTTCTCAAATGTATGCAAATAAAAAAAATTGAGATAAAGAGAGAACATCCAAAATCAAATATGAAAAGTACATAAAATATGTACATAGCACTCCAAAATACATAAATGTCAAAGGAAAAATCCTAAGTCCTATGGCATGCAATTTCTATCTAAAGCATACATAGAACATACCCACATGCAATATTATTTAAGAAATCTTAAATTAACATGATTTCGTGAAAAGGATAAAATGCTAAAATTGTTAAAATTACCTAAACACTGATTGCAAGAAAAAATAAGCTAAAGCCATGGTTTTAAAGAAAATGACCAGAGTATGTATGATACCAAAGCAAACTAGGTAGATAATAAACTAGATTAAAAATAAACTAAAATAGGTAAAAAAATAAACTAGGTAGAATTAAGAAATGCACACAACGGAAATTATTAAAAGAAAATTTGCTAACAAGAGAAAAAAAAAGGTTTTATACTTAAAGAGAAATTAAGATTCCAAAAAAAAAGAAAAAGATTTAACAAAATAAGAAGGGTAGAAGATACTATTAAGAAGAAAATTCAATTATTTTCATAAAAAATAAAAATAAGAAGAATAAAAAGAACATCAAAAGATATTTTTATGACTTTGTGCTTTTTGTAATTAATAAAAGAAAAAAAAATATTATAGAAAAAAGGTTAAGCTAACAAAGGAAAATTTTAAAATAAAAAGAAGATTTAGTTATTTAACATTTTATCTTCTAAAAGAAAATAAAAAAAAAAGATAAAATAAAAAGATAAGTGTCAAGCGAAAAAGAAAATAAAATGGAACATTAAACTAATGTTATAAGAAAAGAAAAGAAAATGAACTAGAACATTATTAAAGAAAAATTAGACTAATTAAGGGAGAAGAAAATAAAATAAAAGCTGAAAAATTAAACTAATGCTAGAAAGATAAATTAAAACAACTAAGGAATGAAAATAAAATTACCACATTAAAAGGAAAAGAAAATAAAATATACTAATAAAAGAAATTGAATAAATACTAAAAAGACAAAGGAATTGATTACAACTATCCAATTTATATGTGAAATGTAGTATTAATTATTATATTCACATAAATGTAGGTGCATTACTAAAATAATTAACAGCATTATTAAGTTGTAATTGTTAAAAATGTTAGCACCCATTTAATGAATTAATTAAAGATAATGTGCTTAGTGTGGGTGTGTGAATGTGAGAAAATTAATAACTAAAAAAGTAAAGAAAGCAACTGAATTACGCGAAGTAAACAAGATTAATTATATAAATAGAAGAAATATGCAAATTGAAATTGAATTTTAGCCCGATTACCTCAAAAGAGAGAAATTAGAGTTAAGAAGATCGGGAATCCAAACGAGGTACTTGAATCGTGGAATCCTCAAATTGGAGAATATGCTTTAATTCTCGGATGGTGATCCCAAGCTAGGGCTCCAAATGTAGATATTGGAGGTTTAGGATTCGGTATTTCGGCAGGGTTTCGGCATCGGGGCTCGAAATTGCTCTGTGTCTCGACAAAGTTTCACTCACTAACCTCACACTCAAATTTCCCTCCTCTAAAAAACGTACCAGAGGTACGGTATTTATAGAGTTTATCAGCCAATGAAATGTTGCCACGTTTTAGGGACACGTCAGGCCATTTGGAGTTGGCGGTCGCCATATTGCATGCTGGCGGTCGCCATGTTTTTGAAAAGTTCTGCAAAATTCTATGGCGGTTGCCTTGATTAGAGGTGGCGATCGCCACTTTTGGTTAGAGTTTCTACAAAATTCTATGGCGGGCGCCATGATGAAAGTTGGCGGTCGCCTTACTTGGGAAGCAAGTTTCGAAAGTTCGACAAAATTTTATTGGTTTGAAGGTTTCAAGTTCAAATACCGAGCTTGGATCACTTCTAGAGGATCGTACTGAAGCACCATTCCACCTGTTTTCATCATCGAATTCGCCTAAGATTGGGCAGGGTCAAATTGGGGTGTCTACAGGCTTCGAGCCCATAAATTTGTCCATCCTCAAAATTATGTATATACAAAATTATATTGATCAGATATCGTTGAATATCTGAATAAATTATATTTATGTTAAAAAAAATTAAAGAAAAAGCTCAGATACTATTCATTTTTAAACACTATGATTTATTCAAATATTAAACGATAATCAATTAATTTAATTTTTTATATTAATTATTTATGAACAAAAATAATAAATAACTTATTTAAATAATTAGAGTGTTAATTTTGAGCCCGATTGGATGGATTGACCCGATCGGAGGGCATCCAATGACGTGAAAGAAAACCCATCCAAAAATTTAATATTGGTACGTATTAGTTGGTGGGTGGGTTGGACTAATTAATTGACCTATGCCATCTAGGTGGGTGTTTATTAGGGTAAATTATTAGATACTCCCGAAGTATTATGTAGGCGATGTCACATGATATTCTCGACAAATAAATGATTGCAACCTACATAATGTGAGTCACCTTTTATTTTCTAAACACCTAACAAAGGTGAGTCATCGTGTCTCTATCGTAAAATTTGTCGTCACCATATTGAATGGGAACAGTACATGAGCTTGCCATATGGAACTCCAGAGCACCAAATAATTACTTGTTTATTAGACAATTACGTTATTCCACTTATGTTTGGTTTAATATTTTTATAATATTTTTTGTTTAAAAGTCTTTTAAAAAATTCACTTATTTAGACTCTTACTGCAATTAATTAAAATTTTCACATCTTTTCACATCTATTTTTTACAATAAAATCAAAAACCAAAAAACTTACAAAAAATTAGGCCAAACACACACTCAGTAATTTTAGTGCATATTTTATTGATCGAATTAGACATGGGATTGGATTACATATCATTTTGGATTTTATTTTTTTAATTTAAATTCAACCACTAGTAGAAGAATTATGTATTTACTAGATAACTAATTCCAAAAAATTTAAAATATATATCATACTTAAAAGAATATAGTATTAATAATTTATTAATTACTAGTCATATATGACTACTTATTAAATGGAATTATATATTTACTCATTATTAATCTGATTAATCAAGCATGATATCAAAAAATTGAACTTTCTGTAATTATTGGCTAAAGTTACAATCTCGTTTGGTTTTGGATTAAAGTCGACTTTTTAATCTTTTTATTTAAAATTACCAAAAAAAATGTCAAACTATAATTTTTTTTTCTTTGTATAGTGTTTTAAAATACTTTTTGGACAAACAATTAAATTTTATACCTATTTAACTTAAAGTAAAAAAAAAAAAGTCTAACTTTAAGTTGTGTTACTAAACAAAGCCTAAATTTGTGTAATCAAATGCCAAAATTAAGATAATAAAAACTAAAATTAAAATAACTATGTGACTGAACTCAAAAATTGTAATAACAAAAATCAAAGTTGAAATAATTAAAAACGAAACCTAGCAACCAACTAGATGCACATTATTTCTGATTATGAGCTCATACAGTCTTGTCCAAAATGACAATAATTAAAATTTAAAATTATCAAAGTAAAATTAAAATAACCAAATACGATGTACACTATAAAATTTTTATTTTAAAAATTTTCAAAATTAATAGCATAACCAATGACGAAAAATACCTAAATAATCAATATTTTACAAGATGATGTTAATAAAACTTATGTCTTGTAAAATCTTTACCATTCAATATTCATACGCTTTTTGTAATAGAATTTATGGCCGATTTCTTCATGCTTAAAATTATTCTATATTATTAAATTGACCCTGTTTGGGTCAAATCTCATTAATTTTGTTTTTTTTGTTTTTCTTGATTTTTTTTTCATTTTTTGTCTAAATTTTATTTATTTTTTCTAACGTCTCGATGAGATTAACCGAAAAAATAGAAAAAAATTGATCGAAAGATGAAAAAATTAGACTAAAGACGAAAATAAGTAATAAAATTTAGCTTATTAGTTTATTTTAGCTTATTTGCATCTTTTTTTAAAAAATTTATATTTTAATAAAAAAAATTTTACTTTTTCATCTTGCCTTAATAAGAAGAGTTGAAAAGTATAATAATTTAATTAAATAATAAAAAAATTATAAAAATTAAATTAAATTAATAAAATAAACAAATAAACAATTATCTTGTATCAAGTACCCCGGAGTTGTCCGCTACAGCTAGTCACCGAACGTTTTGCCAGCCGTGCTCCAATTTTGTTTTGCTTTATTTTTTATTTTTTATTTTTTTAATTATTTATTTATTTGTTACAAATGAAATGAAAGATCACATTTAATTGTCACGATTGTTGATGGGCCTGGTCTGCCCGGTTCTAATTAAATTTATAAAGATTATACATCATTACTTTTTAATACATTTAAGTTTAATATTATTATAGTAATCATTTATTTCTTCAAAATTTTAAAAAGAAGTTGTCTTCATCCGTCCCTTGGTATGTCTATATGCACACTTTTTCAATCATTGCCATGGCCCATTTGTTATTTTGAATAAATTACACCAATTTCATATGAGATAAATACAATAAGTCCCACACCCTTTAAACAAAATTATAATGATATCCCGCAATAATTAATACTAATTAATTATCTAAAAAAATAATTAATACTAATAACAAATAACACTGACCCATTACGTTAAATCTTTGTTAAGTATATGGGTTAAAATTGATGTCCCAACTTTTAATACTAAAATACCTAATTTATACATAATATCAAAATAATTATACATTTTATGAATCATAACAATAGATAGATGAATATTTCATGTAGAGGATCAGGATTGGAATCTACTAGTCCCGTCCAAGCTGGCTATGACGTCATGGGAGAATATCACGTGTGAGCCTGCACAAGAAAGGGGTGAGATGCCCGCCGGTGGCTTTGTACCGGTGGATCATCCGACGATCAAGTCAAGCAAGGAGTTTTAGTGAGAAGAAAGAGCCTGAGAGTAAGTTTCAGCAAAGTTTTTCCTTAGTAAAAGAGAGCATACCTTTCATCTTCAACTTGCTAGCTATTTATAGTTAGAAAAATACCTGGCCCGCTCATGGAGTCCGACTCGACCCGAGCAGGTCAGGTTATACCTCTTCTCTTTGATCAATGCATAGCAATTAATGTCCTGATGGTGACTTGTCAGTGCCATCTTTGAATATCTTTGCAAGATATCTCTGAAAATATCTCTGCAAATTCCTTTTATCATATCTAGATATCCATCAGTGTCCAAGTCTAATTTCAGGTCTAATTTAGGCTAGAGCTAGGCCACCCCTACCTGACCATTTTACCCCTGTGTTGCCCCATTTACTACCGATGTTTCATCTTTATACCGCATCTCGGATCTGTATACCGCGGGACATAACCTTTAGGATCGTCCATTTAGCTCAGAACAAGATTTAGGCAGCTCACCTTAATCGGCTATCAATGCCGTGCATCACTCATCATGGTGCCAAGCACCATGCCCTCGAAATTGGGGCTGGACCCTCGCCGAGCTCGGATGCTCCACCCATATAGCTCGGCCTATTGTCCGAGCTGATGTGGATATGCCGAGGATCGTCCCGAGCTGATGTGGACTGCCGCGTTCCACGCAACTTAGATTGGAAATTGATTCCCCCTCAATTGCCCTCATCATCTTTCTATTGCTCGGAGCTCGAGCAGCTGGAAGATGATGTGATGCTCTTGCCCAATTTGTTACTTTGCCTTTTGGTCGGGTGGCTTATTGAGCAAGCTTCGCTGATGTGCTGTCCTTTAGCTATCTTTTCTGCCACGTGTTGAGTCCCTGCCGGCTTTGCGGCGCATTTAATGCATGCATTTAATGCGTACGGCGTCAGTTGTACCTTAGGTACTGGAACGTCACTAGAATGTCGACCGTCATATCAATAAATATCAATCATTTGGCTTAATGATGGCGAATTTGCTCGGATTATCTGGCTCGATCAAACATTTTGCTCGGGACCCTCAATCTGATGGTGGACGTTGCTCGGTTCCATTATCCGAGCACCAGCAATACGATGCCCAACCGTCACAAGTTGTTCAGGCATATCTGCTAGGGAGAGACGTACCGCATGCGTTAAACGCGCATTAAATGCACACAGCGCGCGTTAGGGCACGCGCCATTACTGCTGTCTTTTGGCGCTCCATTTGAATCATTCGTGAAGCTATAAAAGGGGGAGGGTTCTCCCTCTTCCTCTCTTTTACGAACTACTCAAACTCCCTACACCTTGGCGATTTTCGGCAACCTCTTTTTGCAACTCCGGCGGCTGCGATTCGTGCTACTCATGCGACTTTCAAGAACTTTAGATTCTTCTTCGACTAGGTTAGTATCTCATTTTCCTATTTTTTACCTTCTTATACCAAAATCTTTGGCCAACGCCGTCGTAGTGGGGGTTGGGCTCACTGGCCTATACCCCCGAATGCCCTGGGACCGCCGCTGCCACCACCGACAATGGCGGTGTTGTTGGGGAAATATCTGCAAATATGTCTATGTACGTACATTGAAAATCTTCCCCCCCCCCCCCCCCCCCTCATTTTTTTTTCTTTTAAGATATGGGACGTCTTGCCCTCTATATTAACACGCCAGAGGCTTTGGCCGAGCTCCGTCGAGCTAGGTCGATCGCTGACGACGTTACTATAAGCCAGGCAACCGACAAGGAGAACTGGACCACGGAGGAGCCCGGGGCAGTCGTATTTCCCCTAGTGGCTCTTCTGGAATCCAGGCTAGAGTTCCCGCTCCCGAGCATCGTAAGGAAGGCTCTAGCTTTCTACCGGTTGTGCCCCGCACAACTTACTCCCAATGTCTTCAGCATCTTGATGGGGGTAGCATTATTGAATCGCTACATGGGCATCGATCTCGGTGTTTGGGAGATTCAATACTGCTATTCCATATCGAAGACGTCCAAAGGCCAGAACAGGTATTATCTCAAGGCCAAGGAAGGACGTCAGATAGTGCTCGAGCTAAAGAACTCCCACAAGGGAGATTTAAACGATTTTGTTGTTGTCGGGGGCAACTGGCAACTCGGCCCTGACATCCATGATCAGCACGTTCGGCTCTGCCCCACAAGAGCTGGAACCCGAGGTAGCCGAGCTCCATTCCCAACATATTGAGTCCTCTTACTTTTCATTTTTGTATATCCTGAGCTATATATCCCGAGATCTAACGCCTTTAAATTTTTAGGTGCCTACTGCAACACCACCACAATCAGGGACAAGAAAGACCAAAGAGGCGGTTGGGTGAATCTTGATCACCTTCGGACTGGGCATTCGAGGGTGGGCTGACCATTGATCTTGATCACCTTCGTTTTGGACTGGGGCAAGGAGGTCTGATCTTTCAAGAGGCTATTCAATGGGATCTCGATCAGGCCAGACGAACTCGGGCATCGATTAGAACCCATCGAGGAGGTCGAGACTGAAAGAGGTCAGAGCACCGGAGCATCTACCTCCAGAACAACGAGCGGCGGAAGACCCTCGGGCTCCTACAGTTCGGCAACTCAGGCCGTTCTTCAGGCCATCGATATGTCTCAGAGAAATCTTTTTAGCCTACTCGGGAGCGTACCCGGTGTAACTCCCACTGCTCGTCCAGTGATTGCAGGTTCTTCCGCATAACCACCAAAGCTGACCTCAACCGCTCCCCCCACAGCTTTAGTTCCGGTACCGCCAACGCCTCCATGGGCCTCCCGAAAGAGGAGCTCGACGTCTGAGGTGGCCGAACGAGAGCCATGCCGCCGCGTTGAGGCCCCTGCCTCTCTCCTTACTCCAAGCCAAGCTGAGGGCTCCACACCAGGGGAGGAGGCACCTGTTATTATGTCTCCCTCTTACCAAGGAAAGGCCCTCTCCACAAAAGATTCAGTGCAAGAGAGCCACCACGTGGCTTGGGCTCTGGCTAAGAGCGTTTGCCTTCAGAAGGACAAGGAATCCTACGCGGCCATCCCATCCTCTTCGCTGACCAAGCAGGCTGCCAAGCATCTTATTGCAGTAAGGATCAAGTTCATTACTAAGACCATTCTTCTTGGGCTCCCATTCTTTCATTATTTCACTCGTATTTTATGCCGAACAGGGACTTCAAATGGGAATGGAGGTCGCTGCTCGATGCAGCCAACTGCAAGAGAAACATGACCAACTCCACGCCGAGGTCCAAAAACTTAAGGAGGACGTGAAGATTCTCCAGGCATAGGTCAGCGACGCCTGTGCGGCTAAAGAGGACGCCGAGGTCTGAATCACCAAAGCTCTTGACTCAGTCAAGGAGAAGGAGGCCAACCTCGCATCGGTGATCGGACAATTGGAGGAGGCCTCCCAGGACAGAGCCACCCTTGAATAGGAAAATTTCGAGCTCAAAGTTGCCAGCGCCCAAGTTCACAAGAAAAGATTTGATGAGGGCTATAACAAGGCGGGGGATTTCTACGAAGCTCAGGTTATGAGCATGCAGAATCCCCTATTCAAGATGGGTTGGGATTCTGCACTCAACGCCGCACAGGTCGGTCCTGACTTCGAGCTCCACAGAATTGTGCCTTGGATCCAACCGTCCATCCCATTTCCTGATGACCTTGCTCACCTGATCAGGATGGCCATCCTTTCAGGTCTTGTTGTGGAGGTCGCGCCCTTCTCTGCTGTTCAGATCGATCCACCACCGCCCCCAGCGCAAAACTTTGAGATCCCCCCATCTCCTTCGTCCGAGCAAGGAGCAGAACTAGAAGAGCTTGACCCACTGTGGCCGGAGGTTGGATGTTCGAATGCTAATGCCACAGTGGATCTCACCCTCGAGGAGGACCCCACGTTTGACGAGCTTGTTGCTCAAGAAGGGGAAGAACGGGAGACTAAGGACAAAGAGGTGAGCCCACTGTAGGGTGAACAGCAATAAGGGGGACCTGTGCTGGAATCACTTTTTCTTTCCCTTATTCTTTATTTTTGAGTTTTCCAAGTTCGCACTGCACGGCCTTATCTTTCTTGTGAGGTCGGCGTGCCCAAGCTCTGTACTCACTTTTATTATTAATGCAAAGTTTTTCTGTTCATCCTCTTGTTATTACTGTCATTCTTGTACCGTTTTTGCATTGCACCTGCACATGTCTTATATTTGCTTCCAATTTGTTACGCAAGTCCATGAAGCTGGGCCTCATACTACTGCGAGAGGTCGGGTAGTTTCTCATCACGTTGAAAGTACAACTAAAATGATAAATAATCTCTGAAGATCACCCGAGCAGTTTAACTAATGCTGACTAATATATAATTGAGCAAGCCCTATTGTGACCTAAAAATGAGGTACAAATCTCAGAATTACCAAGTTGCCAAAGGTCGGCCTTTCACCGTTCGCACACTCTGGATAGTTTTAGCCGAACTCGTGCTCTGCTCATTCCGATACCCATATTTCGAGTAACACCCGAATACTGTTAATTAATCCAAGCTGTAGTATAATTGAGCAGGTCTTTTTGGTCAGTCAAAACCTTACGATTTTTCGAGCACGTTCCCTTGGGACCTAGGAACAAGATGTAGAAATCTCAAAATGCCCCAAGTCATTAGAGATCGGTTTGGTATTCACCTTTCACTTTTATGGTCAGCCAGTGACTTTCCTGTTCGGTCTTACCAATGTTGCCTGGTCAGGATCGTAAGTTACTTGAGGCATTCGGTCCCTAAGCTAGGACTCCTTTACCCAGGCGTGACGTGGAAGTCACAGGGACTTTTGTGCCTAGCCGAGCTAGGGCTTTCTTGCCCAAGCGTGACTTAGAAGTCACCGAGACTTTCGTGCCTAGCCGAGCTAGGGCTTTCTTGCCCTAGCGTGACTTGAAGTCACCGAGACTTTTGTGCCTAGCCGAGCTAGGGCTTTCTTGTCCTGGCGTGGCTCGAGGCCACCGGGACTTTTGGTACCTAGCCGAGCTAGGGCTTTCTGCGATGCCTTTAATCATGCACAAATTGTTGAAAAAATTCTCTTTATTCGTCATTCCAAACAATATGTACATTTGGGACTTTAATGACAAAACTTCCTAAGATTCTGTGCGTTCCACGGTCTTAGGATCTACTTTCCTTCCATGTCTTCAAGTCTATATGCCCTCGTGCCAGCAACTAAGGTGACCTTGTATGGACCCTCCCAGGTGGGGCCTAGCTTGCCATCAAGGGGGTCTTTTGTATTAAGGAGGACCTTCTTGTGGACTAGCTTGCTGACCTGGAAGCTCCTCTGATTCACACGTTTGTTGTAGAATTTTGCAAGTTGTTGCTGGTAAGATTCCAGCTTGACCAGAGCCAGCTCCCTTCTTTCCTCGGCCAGGTCCAGTTCTCGAGCAATGCTGAGGTTGTTATTCCCGAACTCAGAGGCTTCAGTTCTGATCGTAGGCATACCGACCTCCAAGGGGATAACTACTTCTACGCCATAGGCCATGGAAAATGGCGTCTCCCTAGTAGAACTCCTAGGAGTTGTTCTGTAGGCCCATAGCACGGAGGGTAGCTCGTCTACCCACTTTCCTTTGGCCTTTTCTAATCTTCTCTTCAGCTCTGCAAGAAGTTTCTTGTTCGAGATCTCTACTTGCCCATTTCTCTGGGGAAATGAGGGTGTTGAGAAGTGGATCTTTACGCCCAAGCTGGAGCAGAACGTCTTGAACAGATTGCTGTCAAACTGGTTCCCATTGTCTGCAACTATGGCGCGCGGAATGCCAAATCTTGTGATAATGCTCTTCCATAAAAACTTCTTCGCGTCCATATCTCTGATGTTGGCCAAGGGCTCAGCTTCCACCCATTTGGAAAAATAATATGTAGTTACAATTAGAAACGTTCTATTGCCGGGTGCCTTAGGCAATAGTCTAACAATATCCAGTCCCCATTGAGCAAAGGGCCATGGGCTGGTGATCGGGCTAAGCTCCTCTGCTGGCTGCCTATGCAAGGGAGCAAATCTTTGACACTTTTCGCACTTCTGTGAATAGACCTGGGCATCTTTCTACATGCAGGGCCACCAATAGCCTTGGCTCATTGCTCTGTATGCCATGGGTCTCCTCCGGTGTGGCCCCCTCATATCCCTTCGTGAAGTTTGAACAGAAAGTCCTAGACCTTGTTCGGATGAACACATAGCAGATAGGGGCCTGAGAAAGACCTCCTGTACAGTTGACCCTTGGGAGATAACCAAAAATGCGCAAACTTGTGTCTGATCTTGTGCGCCTCCTTTTTATCCTCTGGGAGTTAGCCATTACTGAGAAAACTGACAATAGGGTCCATCCAGCTCGGCTCATGGTTTTCTTGAATAGGACATATTTTCCAAGCAGTGGTGTCAATGCTCGAGCTCTCCTACTTCTGCACTTCCACTGTTCTCTTTAGCCCGAGCTCGGTTGCAGAGGCCAGGGGTGCCAGAGCGTCGGCATGAGAGTTCCCCTCTCGGCTGACCTGCTCAATTCGTACTTCTTCAAAACCTTTGATCAACTCGAGAGCAATAGCTAGGTAGGCAGCCATCCTATCATCCCTAGCGTTGTATTGTCAAGTCATTTGATTGACCACCAGCTGCGAATCACAAAAAACTTTCAAGTTTCTAATGCCTAGGAGCTCGGCACTTCTAAGTCCTGCGAATAGTGCTTCATACTCGGCTTCATTATTGGAGGCTGAAAATCCCAACCTTATTGAGTGCTCTATCACTGATCCATCGGGGGAGATGAGGACCACTCCTGCTCCAGAGCCCTTCTAATTTGAAGCACCATCAGTGAATAGCCTCCATTCTTGTAGTGTTGGTGATCGGGACTTGGCGTTGGATGCCCCATTTTCGTCTCCATCCCTTTTCTCTGTCCGGTCATCCTTCCCTCCCAGCACGGGCTCGAGGGGGGTTGAGTCCGAGCTGTGCGGCATGGCCGACTTTGAGAATTCAGTAATAAAATCGGCGAGGATCTGACCTTTAATTGCTGTTCTTGGTCGGAACTCGATATCGTATTCTCCAAGCTCCACTTCCCCTTTGGCAATCCTACAGGATAGATCAGCTCGGTGTAGCAGGGCTTTGACAAGGTGTGCAGTTAGAAAAATGATCTTGTGGGCTTGAAAGTATTGTGCCAGCTTTCGAGATGCCATGACCAGGGCTAGTGCTAGCTTCTCTAAAGGCAAGTATCGGGTCTCAGCATCGAGGAAGGTGTGGCTGACATAGTAGACTGTGAGCTATTCGATAACATCCATTTTGAGCAGGACGACACTAGCCGCATGTTCGGACACTGCAAGATAGATGTATAGTTCCTCCCCAAACAAGGGCTTAGAGAGAAGAGGAGCCGAGGTCAGGTACTCCTTCAGATTTTGGAGTGCCTGATCACACTCCTCCCCCAAGACAAAATTCTTGTCCTTTTCAACAATTGGAAGAAATGATGGCACTTATCTGACAACCAGCTGATGAATCTATTCAATGCTGCTGCCATTCCAGCCAATCGCTAAATCTCCCAAACAGTCTTTGGAGGCCGTATGTTTTGGATTGCAGCTATTTGGTCGGGATCTGCCTCGATGTCTCTTTTACTGACCAGGTGCCCGAGGAACTTTCCCGATTGTACGCCAAATGCACACTTTGACGCATTTAGCCTTAGCTTGTATGATTTCAGCACTTCGAACACACTGCTCCGGTCAGCAAGATGGTTATGCTCTTGCTTAGTCTTTACTACCATATCATCAATGTAAACCTCAATATTCTGACCTAGCAGAGGTTGGAATATTTTGGTCACCAACCTCTGATAGGTTGCGCCAGCGTTCTTCAGGCCGAACGACATAACTTTATAGCAATAAAGGCCTCGGGGAGTGATGAAGCTGGTCTTCTCTTGATCATCCGTGCTCAAAGCGATCTGGTGATAACCTCTGTATGCATCCAAGAAACTCATGGTTCCGTGCCCGGCTGCTGAGTCCACCAGCTAATCAATTTTGAGAAGTGGAAAGGAATCTTTGGGACATGCTTTATTCAGGTCAGTGAAATCAACACAGACCCTCCACTTCCCATTTTTCTTCTTCACCACCACGGTGTTGGACAGCCATTGCGGGTATTGTACTTCTCTGATCGCTCCTGCCTCGAGCAACTTTTTGACTTCCTCGGTGACGGCCTCTATATGCTGAGCTGAAGACCTTCTCCCGTGCTGGATAATGGGCTTGTGTGTAGGGTTAACATTTAGCTTATGCTCCATTACCTCAGGATCAATGCCCGGCATCTCATAAGGAGTCCAAGCGAAGACGTCGACGCTTGATCTAAGAAAATTTACCAGATCGGACTCATTGTGCTCGGCCATATGGGTTTCGAGCAGGAAGAACCGATCAGGATCTTCCTCACTTAGCATGACTTTCTTTAGCGGTTCCACCACCTTCTCTACTGGTGCTTTCCTGACGTCATCGAGGAGTGGCCTGTCCTATACTTCCACCACACACATCTGTTTGTCGCCAGATGATCCTTCTTTACCTCGGATGGCAGCCATAAAGCATTGCCTGGCCGCTGCCTGATCTCCCCTGATGCACTATACACCTCTGGCGGTTGGGAACTTTAGGACTTGATGGTAAGGCGAAGGAATGGCTTTGAGCTGATGAAGCCAAGTCCTTCCCATTATAGCATTATAAGGCGAAGGGACGTCCACAACCAAGAATTTAATGTTTTTGAGCTCGGATCCTGCCTTGACTAGGAGCGTGATCCTTCCCATTGGTAGGGTGGGCTGACCATTGAACCCAACTAGTGGGGTATGGCATTTTTGCAAGTTTGCTTTTGTGAGCCCTAATTTTTAGAAGAGGTCGGCATATATAACCTCCGCCGAGCTCCCCTGATCGACCATGATACACTTTATGTCATACCTTCCAATCCGGAGGGTTATAACGAGTGCGTCGTTGTGAGGGTGCTCAACCCCCTCTAGGTCGGCATCGGTGAAAGTCAGATCTCCAGCTAGGAATTCATCGCTCGAATTCTTCCTTCTACTCGGCTCGCTGTGCTCGAACTGGGCCTGCATAATCTCGCGATGTGCCCTTTTTCGACCTTGACCCCTTGCTTCATTCGCTGTCTCTGGCCCAAGGGCTGCATATATGACGTTAATGACTCCCAAGGGCTCATCTGCCCCTCTATCTTGTTCGGTCTTAGCATGCTGTTTAGCCTGGATCTTCTCCTTGTTGATATACTACCCGAGATTCCCTGCCTTGACTTGCTCCTCCAAGAATCTCTTAAACATCTGGCAACGGTCGGTGTAATGCTCGTGCTCCCTATGGTAAACACATTATTTCTTCTCATCCCGTTTGCTCGGATCCGTGAACATTTTGGGGGGCCAAACAAACCACGGCTTGTCCTTGATCTGGTTGAGGAGCTTGTGGATGGGCTCCTTAAACATGGTGTTTGCCACTTCATACACCTCATTGGGCCTCTGGCGCTCTCTTTCCCGATTTGGCCTCTTCCTAGACTTCTTGTTCTCCTTCTTCTCTGCTCGGTCACCCTTCGGCGTCTCCCGGGCAAGGACTTTACTGCTCACACCTCCGATGTCTTCCTCCACCTTGGAGTGCTGATCAATCCTCAACATCAGCTCGGCCATGCTCTGAGCAGGCCTTTTGGTCAGCGAATGCTTCAACTTGTGGGTTTTCTCCAACCCGAGCTTGAAGGAGGCCACGGCAAGCTACTCGTTGCAGTCATCTACATGATTGAAGGTTTTCCAATATCGCCGAGCATATGACCTTTGGCTTTCGTTCTCAGCATTCCTTAATTCGAGTAAGGAGTCGATTTCCTTGGGCTGGCAGCTGTTTGTAATGAATCTCGCTGTGAACAGCTTGGCAAGTTGTCTCCAGGTTCCCACTGTTTTAGCCGGGAGCTTGTCAAACCAACGCAAGACCACTTCGCCCATGCTAGACGAAAATATCCTGCACATCAGGGCGTCATTTCCACTCCAAAGTGCCATCATCTGTCTGTAGTGTCGGATATGTCCCAGAGGGTCAGTTTTCCCATCGTAGAGTTTGAATTTGGGGGTTTGGAACTTCCTGGGGGGATCTACCCCGTCCACCTCCCTTGTAAAAGGGGAGGCAGATATCTGCTCCAGGGCCCTTCGAGCTACGTCTTGAGCCGACTTCCCAATGGTCGGCTGTAGTCTCCCTTCAAGCTGGAGGTTCAACCATTGCTTGAGCTCTTCTTTCTTCTCCACACGCTTGAGGTCTTGGCCAGCTTGCAGTTTATGCTCACTACGGTGCTCGGCTGGCTCATTGCTGTTGCTAGAGGTCTGGGTCTGCCCCTGTCTATTCCTTTTGGAGCCTTAGACGCGGCTCCTCTGAGGGTCCTCATCGCGTCGAGGATTCTTCACTAGGCTACAGCTCGTCTGAGCCCGAGCAGCACCCCTCCTTTCTTCTCGGCTGGACTACTCGCACCGGTTGGATCTCTCGCACTCGGGACTTATTGCTGGCAAACGTTGCTGGTTCATTTGGGCCCTCATCTCGTGGAGCTCCTATTAGAGTTTGTCCAACTGCTCATCCCTCTTGTTCTGCTCATCCTGATACCCCTCCAGGACTTGTTGTAGGTTGAAACGTGGGGGGTAAACCCCTGCAGAAGGTGTTGTATCATTGGAACCCCCAACCTGGGTCCGTTCTCTCCTTCGGCTAAGCCTAGCTCCACCAACGTGAACTTCAGAGGCCACTGGGTGTCCCCTCCTTCGATGATTTGCATGCGACTCTTCTGCGCGTGTTGCGCGTGGATCTCTAGGCTCTTCAAGGTCTTGGTTCCCCCGACTAGCCATGGAGGTGTTCTGGGAGATTCCCATAGACGGCGCCAAATTGTAGAGAATTAGGATTGGGATTTACTGGTCCCATCCAAGCTGGCTATGACGTCAGGGGAGAATTCCACGTGTGAGTCTGTACAAGAAAGGGGTGAGATGCCCGCCGGTGGCTTTGTACCGGTGGACCCTCTCACGATCAAGTTAGGCAAGGAGTTTTAGTAAGAAGGAAGACTCTGAGAGTAAGGTTAAGTAGAGTTTTTTCTTAGTAAAAGAGAGCTTACCTTTCATCTTTAACTTACTAGCTATTTATAGTTAGAAAAATACCTGACCCGTTCATGGAGTCCGACCCGATCCGAGCAGGTCGGGTTGTACATCTTCTCTTTGATCAATACATAGCAATTAATGTCCTGATGGTGACTTATCAGTGCCATCATTGAATATCTTTGCAAGATATCTCTGAAGATATCTCTGCAAATTTCTTTTGTCATATATAGATGTCCATCAGTGTCCAGGTCTAACTTCAGGTCTAATTTGGGCTAGGGCTAGGTCACACCTACCTGACCATTTTACCCCTGTGTTGTCCTATTTACAACCGATGTTTCATCTTCGTACCACATCTCGGATCTGTGTACCGCGAGACATGACCTTTAGGATCGTCCATTTAGCTCGGAACAAGGTTTAGGCAGCTCACCTTGATCGGCTATCAATGCCGAGCATCACTCATCATGGTGCCGTGCACTATGCCCTCGGAATTGGGGCTGGACCCTCGCCGAGCTCGGATGCTCCACCCATATAGCTCGGCCTATTGCCCAAGCTGATGTGGATATGCCGACGATCGTCCCGTGCTGATGTGGACTGCTGCGCTCCACGCGGCTTAGGTCGGAACTTGATTCCCCCTCATTTCCTACAACCAAACAGTTTTATTCTTAAAGGACCTTGGTTGAATAACTATTTTAATGGAATAATTAGTGTATTCGGATTATTAGTACCTGAAATATTAGCATGTGTTTAGCCTGGCTTTTAAGCCAAGCCTTTTGATTTAAAAGCAAAAAAAAAGTCACTTGGTTTGGGTTCCCACAAAAAGTTAAGTTTTTTTCACTTTTTTCTTACAAAAAAATCATGATTTGACACTTATTTTTTTACAAAAAAAATCAAAAAACCTAAAAACTACTAAAAAAATCTAGTCCAAACACAGAATTAATGTCTGGAGTATTAGTATAGTATTTTTTGTGTTGAAAGATGTTTGGTTAAAAATAGTATAATCTGCGGACAAATAATACGTTATTTGGTTTGACATAATTTTAGCAAAATTAAATTTTTTCATTTATAAAAATGATCAAAATAATTCTAAAACTAACTAACATACTCCTCTTGTGGATTTAGGATAGTACCCCATCAAGGGTACTAAGTTAATTGAGAGAGATTTTTTAAACCTCCTCCAAATTAATGATTGATAACTACATCTATATAAAAAAATTATTAGTAAAATAGTCAAATTACAAGTCTTAATCCCGCAAACAAATTAGACCAAAGTGAATAATGTTTTCCTAAAACGGCTAGTATTCCCTTGTCTCCCTCATCCATTTATTTCAAACCTAGATGCAAACAATTTTTTTTTTCTCGATGGATGACTCCACCAACACCGTAAGTTGCTTTCACCATTAATTCGCTAACTCTTTCAACCGATCAAACCTAATACCCTCGTCGTACGTGTTCGTAGAGTTAGGTTTCAAAAATGGAGGGAAACGGTGGAAGAGAAAGATGGAGTACTAGGATAATTTTATAGTAGTAATGAATTATAATTTTGACTTCTTAGAGATAAAATACAATAAAACATAAGGGTAAAAAAATAATTTTATTATGTCTTTAACCTTTGTTAATATTTCAGTTAATAGAGGGGAGGGTATTATAATTTTGTCAAATTTATTTTATCTTTAATCGTCTCTATTATTTTGTTACTTTTTGTCTTCTAAAGTCTTTACTTTTTGTGTTTTAACTTATTCTCTACCTGATATGGGTATTTGTAGTCTACATCCCTACCCAATATGGGTATTTGTAGTCTACATTTACAGGTTATTTGTAGTCCACATATACAGGGACGATTTTGAAATTTTCCGAGCTTTTATCTAAATAATTTTGTCTCTTGTTGATTAAAAAATAATAAGAAATGCTAAAAGGAGCCCAATAAATGTTAAATAATAAGTAAATAATACATTAATATATGTACAAAATGTATTGACAGTTATAAAAATAGTATGCTCCGGATATTGATTTTTTTTTTTTTTTTTATAACTCTCATTAACCTATTCAAAGTTCAAATTTGGCCACCCATCAAGCATCGTTCAGGACCGTCCGTCAATTACTCCAAGTACGATACTCTCTCGGATGTGTTTGTATATCCCTTTCCAACATCATATAATTCTCTTTCTTGTGAATTTCATATTAACTAAAATATTTACAACCAAAATCAAGTTTAAAACAAATTAATTAAAGAATCAGCCATATAGTAAGGTATTATTAGACGGTTCACCAATAATTAAAATTCGACTCTAACCTTCCTTTCTCCGTCTTTAAACTCCTTTCGACCAACACAAAAAAAGAAACAAAATAAAAATATTAATTAAACATTAAAATATACTTAATAATCATTATTTTCAGGACATTTTGTCGGCAACGAGATCACTTAGGGCCCGATTAACATTTAACTTAAAAGTTAGCTTTAAATTTGATTTAAAATAGGTTCCTTGATAACTTAATTTTTAAGTTATTTTTTTTTAAGTTAGTTGTTTGGTTAAAAAGTTAACTTTTTTGTTGTTCATATTAGACTTTCTATATATTTGATATTAACAATTATATATAATTGGTAAATTTTTTTTCATAAGATTTGTAATTGGTAGTTGCTGTGGTAGTAAATAATAAATTATGAATACGAATATTATTGTATGTTAAAAGTTGTTAGAATTTAAATAAAATATTTTAAGAATTGGTATTTTATTTTTTGCCAAACGAATTATATTGGGTTTTTTTCGTAGTTAGCCAAAAAATTAAAAAAATAGAATTACCAAACAGGCCTTGGTGTTATTGAAAGCAATAGATTGGAAGATGTGCTATGCATTTCAACGCCATTCCAGAAACAAGAACACATGAACGATGAATCATTTGTTTTTGTAGGATCATTTTGGAATAGATAAATAATAAACAATAATGGAGAGGTGAAATATGCAAAGTAGTCAGAAACACAGAACAGAGAGAAACGAGATTGGGTGAAGGAGAAGGCTAATTGAGTATGGAGTACTGGCAGTATGAACAATGTATCTGATTATCAAAATCTCATCCATCCGAAAGTCTGGTTATCCCTCCTATTTATAGCACTCAGATGAGCCATGTTAGAGTTTGGATAGGACTCTTTCAAGAGATCGAATCGAATCATGAGAGGCGATAACGGAGAATCAAGAGATTTTATCCGATAATCAACCAAGTAGTGTTCTACTCCAACTCAACTAGGTTGGCCAACAGATGGCCCACGAGCACCCGACCCGTTCGGGTTAAGTACTCGACCCACTCGGGTCGAGTGACTCGGGTGTCACTCGAGTGACTCGAGTGGGAGGGTCTGCATGACTCGACAAATCCTTTCCTTAACCACAAAGCCACATGTCTCCCAACGTCTTGTGCAGGATTGTACTCCCATTGTCTTCATTGTCTCTGGGACAGTCTTTCGATTCTCAAAGGAATCTATAATCATATAGTCTGTGCTATATCTTGGTTGTTCAGTCTGTGTTGAGTCACATAGTCGGTGCTATGTCATCACGATTAGGTAGTTAGAGCTACATTACAGTTTGTGCTGTCTTCACGACCCATGTCGTGGTAATAATACAGTCTGTGCTGTCTTCATGGTCTATATCATGTCAATAATACAATATGTACTGTCTTCATGGTTTGTGCCGTCTTCATGGTCTGTGCCATAGCAAGTAGTCAGGGCTACTGTCGCAGTCAGGGCTGCGCTTCATAATCTGTGTTATGGAAGTCTTCATCGTAGTCAGGGCTACGCTTCAAAGTCTGTGCTATGGAATGTCTTTTGCCTCTGCATGATGAATAGTGATATTAGTTGGCCGAGTTATAGGGGATCCCAGTAGCTCGGATCCCTAATAATTCGAGTTACCAGTGGAATAAGTAGTTTATCTTATCACCTGAGTACCTAGGTTAGAGTAGTTGACACTGGTTAAGTGGAAGAATACCTTAGCGACTTGGGTTATGAGTGACTCGAGTTATGAGTATTGCATCCGAGCTACCAGAGGGGCGAGTAGCTCGGATCATGAGTGACTTGAGTTCTGAGCAAAAGTATCGCACCCGAGCTACTAGAGGGGTGAGTAGCTCGAGTCTTGAGTAACTCAAATTATGAGTAGAAGTATTACACACGAGTAGGTCTACCCGAGTAGCTCTACTGTACCCAAGTAACACTGCCCGAGTAACTCTACTGTACCCGAGTAGGTCGGATGTCGTACTTATCTTAAGAAGTTTCGCATTGACTTTCTTTTATCCTTATTCTTAATATTAGCTTACTCAAGTTATCTGCTCTAGTGGCTTGACTTATAATTATTTATGTATTTATTTAAAAAAATATGTTAATAGGCGACGACCCACCTACAGTTTTCGTTTGGTTAAATTGGCTAAAGTTGAATTTTAATTTTTTTAATTAATTCTTTAAAATGTTGTCAATTAAAAAGTAATATATATTTTGGGTTGTGACCTTTTAAGTACATAATTTTTTAGTTAATGTAACTTAAAATCAATATATATATATATATATATATATATATATATATATATATCCGACCTTTAATCGAATTAGTCAAAAATGAAAAGGAAAAAGATAAATATATATAAACAGGAACACAGAAAAATGCATTTCTCCCTGGTTGGGTAAAATTTGAAAAGTTTAGTTTATTTTTGTTTTTTTGATTTTTTTTTCATTTTTCAACTATTTTTTTTAAACCATCTCAACGAGGTGAACAAAAAAAAATAAAAACTCTTGATCAAAAAAAACAATCACTAAAAATAAAAATAAATAACATAAAACTTAATTTATTAACTTATTTTAATTTATTTAAATTTTAATATTTTAATTAAAGAATTACTTTTTGAGTTCGTTTTGACGAGTTGAGTGAAAAATTATAATAGTTGGATATAAAAGAAAAAAAAGAATTCATATGAAAACAAAAATATAAAAAAGAAACAAGTAAGCGATTATTGCAAAGATGGGTATGGAGAGTCTTACTTACCCCATCTGGGGTGTGAGGCCGAGTCCGTTGGACAAAAGTGAGCGAGTGAGATCCCTGGCCTTGGAGGTAGATTCCATGTCCATCACAGCTGCCGAAGATGGAGCAAATAAGGACAAACATTGTAACCAAATAAACCTTAGATTCCGCAATACCACCGCCCTCTGTTTTTGCTGCTGCTGCTGCTTCTCAGCGTTACCACCACCCATATATCTATTTCTATATAATTGCCAGTAACTCTACGCCCTGTATCAAAGCAAATGAATCTATTTCCACCAAGTAGACGGTATATATAGACTGCGGAGCTATATATATTGCCAATTTGATGAGATAAGGTCGTGTTGGGGATAATACTTTATTGCTTTATTGGTCTTGTTTAGGTTAAATGTCAAGAATTTTGCATTTATTTTTTTTTATTTATTTATTTTTAAATCGTCTCTCTCGATTGGATGGATTTGAAAAGTAAAATATTTTTAATAAAAGATAAAAAAAATTCACGAAATACGAAAATAAATAACATAAAATTTAATTTATTGGCTTATTTTGTCTTTTCTGAACTTTTTCTATTTTGATCAAAATTTTTACTTTTTTATCTCGTCTCGATGAGAGGTGTCAAACAATATAATAATTGAATTAAATGATGCAAAAAGTTCAAAGCAATTATCCCTAACAAGATTATATGCTGTTTATTTTTATTTTTAATAAAAGAATTATTTTATGTTTTACTTTTTAAATAATCTTTCCAACAAGTAAAAAATCTCAATTAAACATAAAAATCAAAAATAGAAATAAAAAAATAAAAAATTGTCGCTATCTGAGTAATTTAAAAAGTAAAAATCTTAGACTTAAAAATAAAAATATTAAAAAAACACGATAATAAGTTTATCATTATTGTAAAATAAGTAGGTATCTCTAGCATTATTGTAATAAGTTATGTATAGTTAAAATATAATTTATTAAAATAAATTAAAAAAACTGTCTCGCCCCGAATACTTAAAAAAGTTCAAATCATAGACTATATTTTTTTTTAAAAAGTCCATAAGATCCTAATTAGCAACTTTGATTTTTTAACTTTTTGGTTAAAAATGTCAAAAAATTAAAAATCCAAATCAAAACACAAATTCTTAAAATATTCTTTTCAAACTCCTACCACTTTTAAAATATAATAATATCTTTTATTCATAACTTATTTACTAACCACTACTAATTACATATAATTGTTAATATATATATAAGGATAAATTGTTTGTTTTGAAAAAAAAAGTAAAAAAAAAACTAGTTTTTTATCCAAATAACTAATTTTAAAAAAATTAGCTTAAAATGTAAATTACTAAATAATTTATTTTGAATTTAATTTAGTTTTTTGTTTTGACTTAAAAACACAAAAAAAAATAAAAAAATTAACTTTTAAACTAGTTATTAATTGGACCTTTAGTTGTGTTAAGTTAAAATAGAGTATTTTTATTCTTAGTGAAAAAACTTGATAATGATTAAAAAAATTTATCATTACAAAAGAAATAAGAAAATAAAAAATTAAATACAAATATAAATCGAAATTAAAGTATTTAAATTTGTTCCCCAAACACATGAGCATAATATATATATATATATATATTTTGCTAGGTATCGATCACCGACAAATTGTGCTTCTTCGGAAAGAGTTTTCATGAATAGGACACAAATCTATTTGGCGTTGAAGGCCCTGTGTCTGGGCGTCGTTAGTGCTACACGCAGTGGATTTTATTTTATTTTATTTTTACACGCAGGAAGTTAGTGAGGATTCAAAACGTGATTTATGGAATCACTAGTTATGAAGCTCATGAAGCGTGTTTAAAGTCTCCATTAACGTAATTTACTTAAAATTAAAATTAATTTTCATTTAGACATTAATATCATAATTTAATTTAACTTAAAATCGTCTATACTATCAACACCATATTTAGCTTATGTTTAACCTAGTTTTTTTATTAAACTTTTTACTTAAAAGTCTCTGAAAAAGTTTACTCGTTTGTTTTATTGTTATATTCAATTGATTTTTTTCATATTTTTTATATTTATTTTTTTTTATAAAAAAAATAAAAAAACTAAAAAGTCCATAAAAAAGGTAGGTCAAACATAGCCTAAATCAAACAAGCTTTTTTTTAATCGAAAAAAAGGCATTAGGCATAAATATATTTTTAAAAGACAATAAATTGAAAAAAAAATACATCGGTAAAAATAAAAACAGTTCCAAAAAGGAGTAAAGAACTTCACCAAAAAAAAAAATAACTTCCACAAAAAAAGAATATCAAACTTTCTCGCAGAAAAACACAAATTTCTACGAGAGGAGAATACAACATTACATAAAATATAAAAGATGACGAAAAATAAGCTTATATGTTAATACTCTGCAGCCTTTCTTAAAAAAACTATTGCATTCACTTATGTTTTACAAGATTGACATTTCTTAACTTGGGATGGCCGCTAATTGGTTTATTATCGCTCCGTACCAAAAATAAACATTTAAATCCTTAAAATTACAACTCACCTGTAGGATAACGGTAATGTCCGGATATCGTTCCAATAGAAAGTAGAAGCCTAAATTACAAATTTCTAAAAAGTTAATCCGTTTGTTTTTTTAAAATTGACTTGTTTGCTTTGATTATTCTAAAAACTGAGATGAGAGAAAAAAATACTAAGGTTTTGAATACACCAAAACCAATATTTTAGTTTCATTAAAATTCTATATCTTTTAAATAGGTCAACACAATCTGGTCCCAATTACCAGCCTAACACGGATTATCAAGAGAATAAGGTCCAATTCAAACTTGATATATCCTATTTAAATTGGCACGCATCGTCTGAGTGATCCCACCACGATCAAAGCATAGGCTATTTCACGTTTGGATAGGAATAAGAACATAATATAGGTGTATGATCTCGTTACTACAATCATAGAAGATAAAAATAGAAACTAGATAAATACATTAAAAACTCGTTGATCAAATGTTAACGTCTCAAAATTATACAACAAATTGAATCTGTATTGAAAAGAAATAAAAAATCTAAACTACTACTAAAATACCATCTAGAGTTTCATCAAACCCTAGAAATAAAGAGTTTAGCTGATCATGCTTCGGCTTAAAACTATGAAGAGTTGAAGAAGATAGGATTCCCGAGCCTCTGTCTCCGTTTTCTCGTCACTTCTCAAGCTTCCTCCGTTGTCTTCCTAAACCTCTTAGAAATTTGGAGTTGAATCAACAAGATACTGCCCTATGAAATCCTTTTATAATACAACTCAGTTCTCTTGGGTTTTAGAATCACTCTAGGATTAAAATACTTGATCCGTCCGAACGCCCATATTTTCGTTTGGACAAAAATATTTCTGTGCAAAACTGCTCGGACGCTCGTCTAGATGGAAATTATTCTAGTCAAATCCGTTCGAAAGGAAATTTTATCATCCTAATGAAACTTTTTAGAAAATACCCATTGTGTCCCCTTTTCAGCTTTTGACTCATTTTAAGCTCGGTTCTCCACCATCTTGCTACATCTGAGGCTAATACCAAAACACTAGTAAAATGTATTAATAAATATAAAATCGAGGTGTAACTTGATGCAATTTGAAAGATTACATCGGCATTTTTACACATTGATCACACCTTCTAACTTATATTTTGCTAGTCCTCAAGTAAAGTAAAAATAAAAGACAATTAAATTAATCTAACTAAAATTCACTTTCGTGGGATATACGATTACACTTAGCATGTGCAATAAGTCTTTAAACCCCTATATTACTCATAGTGGATAAGTTTTAAGTTGGAGCCAAGACTGTCAAAATCTTTATTTTTGCAAACGATTAGTGAAAAAAATTAATTGGACGGACAATCGCCAAAATGGGCTCCAAATAAAATTTTTGATGACGAACGTTCAACAATAAAACCCGTGCATTCGAAGTTAATTTAGAAGAATACATTTTTACCGGTCGAATCTTCAACTACGATTTGAATTCGATTTGGCACTCTTGTCAGATCTGCTACTGTATTCCCTTATACGATTCTCGGATATAGTGTGGGTTATAATCTTCCGAAAACTCGTACCGACAAAACCAAGACAGTTTTAGTCTTAGAAGATAAGTTATGAAACTGGTTTAACCTACCCGCATATATATAAGGCTACAGTAGGAACATGGGGAGTAACTATGAATAAGACTTCTAGTGGAACACATACACTATCAGCGGTTTCTGCAATTAAGTAAAGCTCATAGCGATATCTGTAATTATGAAAAATCAGTAGCAGTTACTGTAATTTTTATAAAACAATGAATTATAATTCACACTACTAAAGAACTATAATTGCACTTTGATCCATAATCTCAAGACCATATGCATTAAACTCCTGTTATTAAATACTTACCATTTCTCCTCACATTAAGATTTTCGATACCCGCCAATTAAATTTAATTACTGGCAATTTAATTTAATTAGTATCTTGATATTCTTTAAATCCTTCCACTTAACTTATTTAATCGTCGGATAATTAAATTCAACTGCAGGGTTTGGCACGATCAAAACTTATAAACTTCTTTAAGGGTATATCGTCAATCCCGATCTTTCAAGACGTGAATTCCGTCAATAATTAATATTTTCCATATAAATAATACCGCTATCTAACTCAATGGGAATATAGACCCATATAAGATCGTACCCTCTAATGAATTAAAATAACGAATATTAAATATACGCAAATCAATAATTATTTCAGAATTAAGAGTATAAGCACTAATCATAATAACTTTGAGGTGAGAATTAATTTATATAGTCAGTATAAAATTAATTACCCTAAATATCCCGTTCAATATACACAAAGTGTATTAGCACAGAGAGTCGAAATAATAGACGACGGTATTATCTGTTCCCCGTAACTAAGACAAGCTTATTAAAACTCGGTGCTACAATCATACCGATGGTATGTCTATTTCCATCTAAACTGTGAACATAAAATTTATATTCTGTAAGATCCTAATATCTGATCTTCTGTGTGCAAATCGTACTCTATATACCAAATTAAATACTATATAAAATATCAGACATCCATGCAAAACATTAAATAAATGATACATATACATTGCTCATAAAAATTCTCATAAAATAAAAAAAAATTTATTAAAAAATAAAATTAAATACTAAAAATATGATTTTCAGTATATCAACTCTAATAATCTTCCACTTATACTCAAAACCATGCTGCCATACATCTGACTCTCATGCCTTCTACATGACTATCAAAAGTCTTAGTCAGTAAGCTCTTTGTAAAATGATCTGCAAGGTTGTCTCTCGATGCAATCTTAGTCACAGTAACATCACCTCTCTATACATTTTCTCATATCGGGTGATACTTACACTCAATGTGCTTGGCACTTTTATGGACCCTTGGCTCCTTCGAGTTTGCAACCGCTCCGCTATTATCACAGTAAAGTGTAATAGCCAACTAAACTGAAGGTACCACATCTAGATCTAACAGAAAGTTCCTAAGCCGAACGGCCTCCTTGGCTGCTTCAGAAGCTGCCACATACTCAGCCTCCATGGTGGAATCAACAATGCAGGACTACTTAATATTCCTCCAACTAATAGCTCCACCTCCTAAGATAAACACATATCCTGAGTTAGATTTACGGGAATCCCTGTCAGACTGGAAATCCAAGTCTATGTACCAAAGGTACTAGACTGTCTACCTAGTAAATTAACATATAATCCTTAGTTCTTTTCAGGTACTTGATTATATTCTTTACCGTAGTCCAATACTCCTGTCCTAGATAATACTGATATCTACTAACCATGCCAACGACAAAGCAGATATCGGGTCTAATACAAAGCATAGCATACATGAGGCTTTCTACTGTCGAAGTATAAGAAATCGTCTTCATTTTCTCTATCTCATCAGGTGTCTTAAGACACTGATTCTTAGATAGAGTGATTCCATGCCTGAAAGAAAAAACCTTTCTTGAAATCCTGCATGCTAAAACGAGCAAGGATATCATCAATATATTTTGCTTGTGATAAGCCCAACATTCTTTGTTTTTGATCTCGCATAAGTTTGATTCCAACGATGTGACTGGCTTCTCCCAAGTCCTTTATATTGAACTGTCCAGATAACCATACTTTAACCGTAGATAATGTCTCCACATCGTTTTCGATGAACAAGATATCGTCCACATAAAGTACTAGGAAGATCACCACACTTTCGTCACGCTTCTTGTACACACAGGACTCATCTGGACTTTGATCAAAATCATATAACTTCATGGCTTGATCAAACCGAGTGTTCCAAGACCTCGATGCCTGCTTAAGTCCATAAATGGATCTCTTAAGCTTACACAACATGTGTTCCTAGCCCTTTGTAATGAATCCGTCTGATTGTATCATATAGATACACTCGTTAAGACTTCCGTTAGGAAAAACTATCTTGACGTCTATTTGTCAAATTTCGTAATCGAAATGAGTGGAAATAAATAAGAGAATTCGGATAGACTTAAGCATGGCTACTAGCGAAAAAGTTTCCTCATAATCAATACCTTCTTTCTGAGTGAACCCTTTAGTAACAAGCCTAGTTTTGAATGTTTCAACCTTCTCGTCTGCTCCTCTCTTCCGCTTATAGATTCACTTGCATCCAATGAATTTTATCCCTTTTGGTGGTTCTACAAGTTTCCAGACCTGATTAGAATACATAGATTCTATTTCTGAATTTATAACCATTTGTCAAAGATCTGCATCTTTGTCTTAAAGTGCTTCATTGTAGTTACAGGGCTCGGTATCTAGTTCTGCCGGGTTCTTGTCAAAAGACTCTTCCAAAAATATATACCGGTCAGGTTAATGAACAACCCGCCTACTATGACGAGGCACTACCAGTATTTGTGTACTAGTAGTAACACGCTGTACAGAATCAGAACCCTGTGAATCAGAACCCTGTGCATCAGCACACTGTTCTTGATTTGCGCATGTCCTAATAATCCTCCAACTACGACGAGGTAATGAGATATCAGTGACTTGTTCTTCTGTTCTACTAGTATTTTCTCTCAGTTCTTTCAGAACAATATTACTTTTGGGCCTGTGATCCATAATATAATCCTTTTTCAAGTATCGGGCATTGGTGCTAACAATGACCTTATGATCCTTAGGATTATAAAACAGACCACCTTTCGTTCTATTCGGATACCCTACAAAGAAACAGACTTCTATCATCGGTTCTAACTTATTCGCATTTTCTTTCAGCACATGTGTTGGCCACCCCTAAATCCGAATGTGTTTCAGACTAAGCTTACGCCTGGTCCACAATTCTGTGGGAGTAAAGGTACTGACTTAGAAGCTACCAAGTTCAAAACGTAAGCCGTTGTGTCTAAAGCGAGTCCCCAAAACGAATCGGATAAACCTGAATAACTCATCATGGACCCTACCATTTCCATAAGAGTCATATTTCTTCTTTTTGCTATACCATTCTGCTGCAGAGTGTCAGGTTCAGTCAACTGGGATGTAATCACTTCTAATGACAAGTAATCCTTAAACTCTCTAAAGAGGTATTCCCCACAACGATCGAATTATAGTGATTTGATACTTTTATCCAGATGCTTTTCTGCCTCCGCCTTGAATTCTTTGAATTTCTCAACGCATTCAAACTTACGGTGCATCAGGTAAATGTATCCATACCTTGAGTAGTCATCAATGAAACTAACGAAGTACTAAAAATCACCTCTAGTTCGAATTGTCATAGGACCACACACATCAGAATGAACCAACTCTAACGATTCTTTTTAGCTTTATAGCCTTTGGCCGAAAATGACCTTTTGGTCATCTTACCCTCTAAGAAAGATTCACAGACTAGAAGTGCCTTTACTTTCAATGAACTCAAAAGTCCAGCTGCTACCAGTCTATTTATCCTTTTTAGATTAATATAACCAAGCGTAAGTGCCAAAGAAACGTTTGGTTCATTAAAGAAGAAAATTTTCTCTTCTATGGTAATATAGATGTATTATTCGTTTTAGTCAGTTGCAGTGTAGGAGATATTAGAGTAATAATATAAAGATCGTCCACCAATGTACCAGAACAGATAACCCGTTTATTATCCTTAATAACCACAGAGTTATTAAAATAAACTAAATATCCGTGTTTAGCCAATCTAGAAACGGAAACTAAGTTCCTTCTAATGGCAGGTACATAAAGACAATCTCTCAATATTAAAACCCGATCTCTACCAAAACTGAGAGTGACATCTCCTACTACAGCTATTATTACCTTTGTATTATTGCTCATGTGCAGGTAAATCTCTCCATCACTAAGTTGTCAAATTTTTTGAAACCCCTACAATGAATTGCAGACATGATTAGTGGCTCTCGTATCTACACACCAAGTACCGATAGATAACACCGCTAAACATGTTTCCACAACCAGTGAACAGAAATTACCTTGTTTGTTTTGCCTTCTAAAAAATACTAGATATAGCTTTTTTTAGTGTCGGGTCTGGTTGTAGTGAAAACATATGTCTTTCGACTTTTTCACACCAATTCATAGCCCACTAACTACCCTGAAAACCGTGTCTCCCTATTTCTGAAACTTTTTCTTCTTTATACCTTTCAGCTCAAAGGAAGAACATTTTTAAAAAATAAACACATTTTCTAGTATTGAAAAAATACCATCTGTAGTTAAAACTATATCCAAATTACATTTTCAGTCAATAAAATTCAGTCCCGTTAGTTTTTTTTCTTTGAGTATTAAAGTGAGTGGATTGAAAACTATTTTAATACTGAGAATTACATAATTAAAAAAAATCGTTAATTATATTGAGCAAAATTTTGAATTTATTTTAATTTGGTTCCCTCTACTATTTTAAAATTAATTCGCCAGCAGCCTGGCAACATAAAAATAGCATATCTCGATGGAAAGACGTCTACTATCCTTCATAAGACCAGACAGCCAATTCCTTTTAATTTTACTATCTAAGCAACTGACCCTGCCAAGTAAAATTAAATAACTGACATAATTTTGGTCCAGTATACAATAGTAGTGACTTAGATAGAGAGTATACTATTATATACAACTAAGTATTAACTATCACCTAATTTCAAATTAATTGCTTCGCAATGAACCTTTCAAATGGAGAAGTGATCCACACTAACAATTATTCAGAATTATCCCTAAAGGAGATTTGTACTGGCGATACCGCAATTAATCTGTCTGTTGGGGAGGAAGGCTTTATTGTCGACACGCAAAGTTTAATTGCATCGCTTACAAACTGGTGATAGAGACCGCAGAATTTATCTGTGAATAGATTTTCTCTCCCATTTAGATTTTTAAAATATTTTTGAAAGTCATAAAAATTTATTTAATTAAAATAAATTTATTAATTTTAAAAAACACACGATCTAAAAGAATCAAATATCTTCCCATGTACACGATTCTAAAGATTCTGATTTATCAAATCATATTTTCGTGTTTAAATGCGTAATAAATAAAATTCAATAAATGCATAGTTTTTCCTCCAACTTTTCAGCTAAGGTACTAATTAAAAGAATTTATTTATTTTATTTTTCGTTTCACATTTTTTAAAAAATAATAATTTATTTCGATTAAATATTTTTTTCATTTAATTAATTTAAAATTCGAAATTAATTCCCACGTTATTCTAAGTTATTCAATTATTTTTAAAAAATCATTTTAAACGTGATATTTTATAAAAAAAACAAAATATCTTAAATTTTTTATTTAATTAAAATTAATTAATTAAAAAAACTTAATTTTATTTTTTATCACAAAATATTTTAATTAAAATTAAAATTTTAAATTAATTAAATTAACATGATAAATAAAGCAGATATATAATCATCCACGTAGTTCATATATATATAAACATGATATGTATATATCCCGATTTTTATTATCCAAGTGAAATAGTGAGGTGTTTCAATTTTCCTAAGAGAATAAACTGTTTCAATCCCTGTTCGCCTTTGATTAAGTATCCTGATTGCATCAAGCTTCCCTGATACTATCTGATATAATGATATATATCATATTAATCTCGTATATATATCAGAATATACATCAAAATCAGCCACGGGAGAGAGAAAGTCGCCGGCAACCACCAGCCACCACCGGCACCACCTTGCCGCCACCTTCAGGCGGCTTCTACCGCCTCATCCGGGCTCTATTTTCGACGAGCTGCCCACCACAACATTGCGCAGCCAACTTTTCGGGGTTTTTTTGGCCTCTTCCCAAACTCAATTTTTGACGTAATTTATATCAAAAGAAATCTATTAAAAAGTACTATTTTTTAAAAAAAAAAATTCTCAAAAATAGTCTAAAAATTTGCCGAAAACACTGCCCAAAGCTACTGTCGTCGCACCCAGCATAGCCGTCTTTAACCGCCAACTTCCCAAGGCCATTTCGACCTCATCCGAACTCTATTTTTGACGTACTTTGTATCAAAAAAAATCTCTTGGAAAATACTATCTTCCTGTCAAAAAACTTTCTTGAAAACAACTCAAAAAACTGTCAAAAAACTACCTAAAATCTGTTGTCGTCGAGCGCCGCCGCCGCCACCAACCTATTTGTCGCCTGTTTGGGTTTTGATTTTTGTTCAATTTTTTTTTTGATTTTTTACAGTATTTTGAGATATGTTTTACCGCTATTTTATGTTTAATTTTTTTTCAAAAAATAGTTCCAAAAATTGTCCGAAAAATCATAAAAATCGCTACCGAACCGCCGGCGGCAAAGCCGTCGGAACCAGGCTATTTTGGTATTTTTTCTTGCTGTTTTTAACTTATTTTTTATGCTATTTTTTATACATAAATACTGTAGAAAAATTTACCAAAAAAAATTATTTAAAATCATTAAAAACTTACCACGATCTGTGGCCCGTTAAAACCCGAACAACTGCTGGTGCCGCCTCCGTTCTTCGTGTTCTTGGACATGTTCAACATGTTCTTAAATAATCTAAATACATATTTAAAACTATAAAACTAGTAATTACATCGATCCTATGTCCCGAAGGCTTACATTCAATTTATTACGGTCAACTCCCGTGATTAAAAAAATAATCATCATTCACACTATTTATTCAAACATGAAAAATAAATGACGATCATAAAATTTGAATTAAAACGCCTGCAAAATAAAGTTAGCAACAGTTCTAAAACTACTCAGCACCGATAATCGAAAATAAAAAATAAAACGGCTCTAATACCAATTGTTGGAGGCAAGACTGCCAAGATCTTAATTTTTGCAAACAATTAGTGAAAAAAAATTAGCTAGATGGATAATCGCTAAAACGAGTTTCAAATAAAACTTTTGATGAAGAACGATCAAAATAAAACCCGTGCATCCGAAGTTAATTTTGAAGAATACCTTTTTACCGGTAAATCTTCAACTACGATTTGAATCCGAGTTGAAGCACCTGTCAGATCTTCTACTATATTCCTTTATACGATTCCCGGATATAGTGTGGGTTATAATCCTCCGAGAACTCGTACCGGCAAAACCAAGACAGCTTTAGTCTTAGAAGACAAGTTATAAAACTGGTTCATCCTACCCACATATATATAGGGCTACAACAGGACCCTGTGTAGTAATTATGAGTAAGACTTTCAGTGGAACACATACACGTATCAGCGATTTCTGCAATTAAGCAAACCTCATAGCGGTATCTGCAATTATGAAAAACCAGCAGCAGTTTTTGGAATTTTCATAAAATACTGAATGATAGTTCTTACAACTAAAGAATTATAATTGTATTTTGACCCATAATTTCAAGACCATATAGCATTGAGCTCCTATTATTAAATACTTACCATTTCTCCTCACGTTAAGATTTTCGTTACCAGCCAATTATATTTAATTACTAATAATTTAATTTAATCGGTATCTTGATATTCCATAAGCCCTTCCGCTTAATTTATTTGACCGTTGGATAATTAAATCCACTTGCAGGGTTTGGCTCGGTCAAAACTTATAAGTTTCCTTAAGGGGGTGTTGTCAATCCCGATATTTCAGGACGTGAATTTTATTAATAATTAATATTCTCCATATAAATAATACCGCTATCCAATTCACCGAGAATATAGACCTATATAAGATCGCACCCTCTAATGAATCAAAATAACGAATATTAAATATACGCAAATCAATAATTA
>JAULJZ010153478.1:0-29406 GCA_032270985.1 Heliamphora pulchella
ATATTAATGTTGGTTGTAGAGAATTATAGATAAGAAATATCTTAGGGACTTTTGTACAATTATAAAGATGCGAGGGATTTGTATGTAATTATTGATACTAAGACTTTTAAGAACTCTTGAGAGTAATTTAAATGAGGATTAAAGTATCTTCTTATAACATTGATAACTTGCTATGAATTTTGGTATCTTAAGCTGAAAGTGTAGTTATTTTAAAAATTTGGGGGTCGAAGTATAATTTTTGAAAGTTACGAAGTTTTAGGTCTTTGAGTATAGTTTTTTTTCCACGTTGGGACTTGTATTTGATTTTCTTATTATTTGGATTTGGAATTCGGGTTTTTCTATTATAAGGCAACACATATAGATTATTGAGCTTGAAAGATTACGAGGCTAAGTCAGCTTCTTAAGAAGAGTTTAGGGCCTAGAGTTTCATTTATAGGTTTAGCTCTTTAGGGTTTTGAATTAGTGTTTTAGAGTAACTTAATAATCTATGAGGTTAGAAGACTTTCTTTCTATATTAGGGTTTTTGACTCTCGGGGTCTGATTCTTAGGTTTTGATTGTGTGAGGATTTTAACTTTATTATGATCTAAGATCATATCGGTTTACCGTCACTGATCCTATGGTTTAGAACCGGGTTCTTACAACTAATTCGGCAATCAACTTAAAAATTGGTTAAGTCTTCGGTTGGGCTTTGGCCAGCCTAGATCTTCTTGTGCCCACCGAGCTGTGATGCAATCTCGACAAAATGGATAAGGCCTCGGCCGGGCTTTGACCAGTTCTGACCTACTGCGGCCGATCGAGCTTTGAAGCAGCTCGAAAAAAGGCTAAGGCCTTGGTCAAGCTCTAGGTAACTCTAACCTCCTGGGGTCAACTGAGCTGTCAAGCAGCTCAAAGAAAGGCTAAGACCTTGGTCAGGCTCTAGGCAGCACTGACCTTATGGGGCCGACCGAGCTGTCAAGCAGCTCGAAGAAAGGCTAAGACCTTGGTCAGGCTCTAGGTAGCTCTAACCTCCTGGGGCCGGTCGAGTTGTCAAGCAACGCGAGTCATTTACGGAAGTTTCCTTAGATGGTACAATAAATTTTGTAGGAGCTGGACCTTTATTATTAACGGATACGAACACATTATTGATAATACTTTCTCAAGTGTTTTGCATTATATGGATGTGGTAAGATCTTGCCAACCAAATATTTGATCCGGTAAACTCATGCCCGAACCCTCTACTCCACTTGATAGGGTCCCTCCTAGGTCAATCCTAGCTTCCCTTGTTGGGGATCTTTGGTGGATTGGGTAACTTTCCTTAGGACAAGGTCTCTTTTAGCAAACTCTCTTCCTTTAACCTTCTTGTCATACTACTTTTTCATTTTCTGTTGGTATATGGCCACTCGAATTGCGACCTGTTCACATACCTCATCGAGAGTGTTAAGGTTTACCTGCAGGCGTTCTTCGTTGTCCCTTTCTTCAAACTGGGTTACTCGAGCGTTGCGTAGATCGATCTATTCTGGTATGACCGCTTTAGTTTCTAAGACCAGCATGAACGGTGTTTCTTCCACGGCGGTCCGTGTGGTCATCATGTTCACCCAGAGGATGCTCAGCAATTCTTCTGCCCATTGCCATTTCGCACTCTCGAGCCTTGTCTTGATCATTTTGACGAGTATCCGATTTGTTACCTCGACCTGGCCGTTAGCTTGAGGATGAGTCAGAGTGGTGTAATGCCACCTGATTGTTCACAAAATTCTCTATACTTTTTGTTGTCAAACTGCCTTCCGTTGTCACTTATGATGACCCTTATTATTCCAAATCTGTAAACAATTGACTTTCGTACAAAACTCACAGTGTTTGCTTTTGTTATCATGGTCAATGGCTCGGTCTCTACCCACTTGGTAAAGTAGTCGATAGCAACTATGGCGAACTTGGTCTGCCCTTACCCAAGTGGAAATGGACCGACCAGGTCTATCCCCCACTGAGCGAACGGCCATGGAGAGATAATTACTATCATTTTAGTGGGAAGCTGTCTTGGTACGTTTGCAAACCTTTGGCACTTGTCACACTTCTTTACTAGGGCGAAGGCATCTCGCGTCATGGTCGACAATAGTATCCTGCTCGCAAGGCTTTGTGTGCTAGAGCTCGTCCCCCTACGTGGTTGCCGCATATCCCTTCATGGATTTCTCTCATGACATAGTCTGCGTCTTCTTTAGTCAGGCATCTGAGGTACGGTAGCGACAAGCCTCGTTTGTAAAGATGACCATCCAAAATCGTGTTTCGACCGGCCACGTGCCGTAATCTTTTTGCCTCGTTCTGATCAGTTGGGCATACTCCTTCCTTAAGGTATGCCATGATTGGTTCCACCCATGTTATGTGTACTCGGGTTTTTCCTACCTCGAGAATCTCAAGTTCCTCCCATTCTAATTCCGGCTCTGCGAGATATTGGAGGGGAGTATCGTTATCCAGATCTTCCTTAGGGGCAGAAGTTCTCTTAACTAATGCGTCTGTTTGTTGGTTCTGCTCTCTAGGTATCTGGGTGATCGGAAAGTACTAGAAATGATGACTTATTCTTTGCGTTGCATTCTGATAGGTATAGACACTCCAATTTGATCAAGCTGAATCTTAGGCACCTGTCCCGAATGCTCTCTAATGACAAAAGAATGGAATTATGCTTAAAGATGTGCTTTCAAGCAATTACAATACCAAGAACTCAATTCAAAACCCAAGAAAACACTCATCTCTTCAAAAACCTTCAGGCCGCGACCTTCTTAATCACCATGGCCGCTATCTTTTTATGATCCTACCACAGGCTGTGACCTTTTTGTGACCCCAGAACAGGCTGTGAACTTCATTATTCACGGCTGTGACCTTTTTGTGATCTTATAACAGGCTGCAACCTTTGAAGGTCGCGGCCATCTTGGTTAGTACATTTAGTTCACGACTGCGAGGTTCAAGTACACGACTGCGTTCTTTGCACCATTTTGGGTAGGTGTCAGCATTCCAGAGGGGATGTTTGAAGCATCCATGAAAACGCATGTGTTGTGTCCAGTGGGGATGTTTAGGAGTGCAAATTGTGCTTGTGAATTAATTTTTGGGTTTCTATGTATTCGATGATGATGGCTGAAGGTGAATTTCTATATGAGGATATCGCTGTGAGGCGTTTGGCCTGTGCTTGGACTCAGTTTTGGCAACTTCTGTTTAGGGTGTCTCCCAGCGTTGACTACTCGAGCGGTGGGGAGCCCGCTCGAGCGGACTGATGGCAGAGAGTTTCTGGGGTGTGACCGCTCGAGCGGTGGGGGTCTGCTCGAGCGGACTGTCGGGGAGCAGACTCTTTAAAAAGGGTCGCGTGGGGCTTTTCTTCCCATTCTTTTCTTTCCTCTCTCTCTAGAGTGTGAGTGAGGGTTAGGGTTGAGGTTGAGAGTTGTTTGGAGCCTTTTTGGGTGAGATCTCTCGCTTCCTCTAGGTGGCTCAAGCGTTGGAGGCTCAATTTTGGTGTCGGAGATGCTTTTCTCACCGTGCAATTGGAGATCTTTACGGATGGAACTCGTTTGAAGCTTTCTCTTATGGATCTAGCATCCCTAAGGTAGGATCTAAGACTTTCTTAGAATATTTTTGTAATATGTATTGTGCTTTCAAATTTGTGAACATAAAAGTATGAAATACATGTTTTCAATACTTTAAATTGAAATTTGGTGATAATGAGAGTTTAATCTTGAATCTATGAGGAATTTAACATGTACCTATCTTGATAATATCATTAATTGAGGTTGGATTGAGAAATGAGAAATTTGGATTTGGGATTGAGCTAGTGTTATGAAAATTGGGGGCTTTGGGTTTGAAGAACCAATATGGTGAAATTGATGGAATTGTTAGTTAAATTGGGAGTTATCATAACCTATTGTAACTTTTTTTTCATAAATCTACGTGGCAACGTGTTGGTGTCAAGCATAAATTGTGGATTTTATTGAATAAAACCAATGATCTTGTGAATTTGGAATTTATGTGAACGGTTAATTTGGGTTTGAGCCCTCAAGCAATGAAATTGTGAATAATGAAAACGTGTGTATGTGATGTGGGTTTGGCGAGAGTTTGGCGAGAGGAACCTTTAGGGTTGGACTCGCGTGTGTATGCAATATGGGTTTGGTGAGAGAAACCATTTGAGTTGGACTCACATGTGTGTGTCGTTTTATGATATGTTGAAAAAGGACCGATTTGTGGATCCAAGGGATCGTTTAAGGTTGGGCACGAGTTGCTCCGTGATGAAAGATCGAAAAACTGCGCAGATTGGGTTCTCTGTCCGCCGGCTAGTGAACTAGGAAATGACCAGTCATGTCGAGGTATAGCACGTTCCGTTACTTCATGGGGCCTGTGTGGCCAGGTTGACGTAACGTTACGGGGGTCTATACGCTCGTCCGACGCCGGTGCCTATGTTTTGAACCACGAGTTGGTAAAAGGTGTAAAGTGCCAACAAAGTGTGTGTTGGCGTGCGTTGGTGTGTGTTGTAAATAATCGGGTTGGTAAAACCTTAATCTGAAAATGAAACAAACAGTAAAACGTAATGGATAATGGGAGATGGTAAAGGAATTGGGTTAATGAAACTTAAGTGAAGAAATTGAGAAGATTGTGAAATGTGAAAACATGTTTGGTTGATAAAAGAAGATAAAATGTGTTTGGTTAATTAAGAATGGTAAATTGGATGATTTCTTGGAAACTAAGAAGTATGGAATAATAACCCTTTTTATAAAAAACTCGGTTATGCAATAGTAATTTATTTGGTAAAACAAACAAGATGTTTTGATCAAAGTTATGTGTGCACCTTGCATAACTATCTTCACATACCATGCATGTATTCAGGGTTAGTCTTATTCATACGAGCTTCGGCTCATGTTGTTTAACAACATTTCGGGTGATAACGGGAAGAAGCTCATGGACTGAGACGACGGTTGTTGGACCCTTGGCGTAGTGTGTACGATTGTTTTTCCTTTGGGATAGTTAGTTGTTGAGAGTTGGAATGGTATTCTTATTTTTGAATATCCGGAATATTGTAATTGGGGGTTGGAATCTCATATTGTAAGGCCTTAGGGCTACTTTTACTCATGTTGTGCATGCATGTGATGGCGTTTGTTGTAAAATGGTTGAATGCTTTAACTCCTGTTTATGGTGATTTTTGTTAATGAAGTTGAAATCTTAGTTTTTCATGGAAAGGATGGATATTTTAAGCTTTTATGAGTATTTAAGATCTTGTTTTAAGAGTCTGAATTCATGTTCCAAGAAGGAGAAGAAATGGTTGTTAGTCTCAGCCTTAGATGGATTTTAATAGTTTTTGGTAAAGAGGTCTCGGGTGCCTAACCGCTCGAGCAGTCAAGAGTCCGCTCGAGTAGGGCTTGCTGGATGTGTTGTGCTAAAAGATGTTTAAAAGAAGTTTTTCTTAAAGGAGTTTTGGACATAAATTGATTGTTTGAAGAAATAGTTTTCAAAGAATAGGCTTTCAAAGTGGGTTGGTTTCATAAATATATTCGAATTATATTAAGTCGGAGTCGAGGCGTTACAAGTGAGGCTCAAATTCGAAGCTATAGAAAGTTAGAGAGAGTTTTTTGTAATTCGTATTGATCATAGTAGATTGATTTCTCTTTGTCCGTGAATGTAGGCACCTCATTGAACTACATATATTGTTGTGTGTAGTGGATCATCCTTGTTCGTATTCTTTATCTGTTTTGTATGGATTGAAATCAATGGTGTGTATCTAGCACAACAAATTCAAAATCTATTAAGTGTTATTAGTTTTTTAGATTAGTTTTAATGAGATTTTGTTTTGATTTAAATTGAATCCGCTGATAAATAGTAAAATTAGTTTTCAAGAATTAATGAAGATGCGCGTAAATTGGCCATTTTATCATCATAAGATATCAAATATATATTAAAGCGAGACCGCCATTGTTGGTACCTTCCCTTCATTCGAACTCGAACCGTAACCAGAGTTTGTATTCAAGTCATCCTCAACTTTCTTGACACCTGTTTTTTCAATTGATCCCAGCAAAAAACACGTCAAAATTGCATTTCCTTTTCTGGGTTTTTCTTTTTCATCAACATTATGCGGCACTTCCAGTAAAATGACAGCTGTTTATATATATATATATATTTCTTTATTTGTTAAGAGCTTGGTTAAGCGTTGAGTATGGCTGATTTTCCACCAAACTTAGAAGATGGCGAGCAATGGCTTCCTTCTGATATTTACCAAGAAATCATCTCCGGGAACTTCGAGCCTAAAGATCTCGCTGGTAGCACCACTCAAGTTTGTGGACAAGAGGTTTCGAATCAAATCTTATATGGAGCTCTTCGATTTAAAACACAGAATTTTTTACCGTTTACTTATCCAAAAAATATTTTTACCCATAAAAAGATGTTTTGTTTAGAAAAATCAAAAAAACATATATTCTTACCAATTAAAAATATAAATCTATAATTGATTCTGTGATTGAAATTATTGTGCAAAATTTTTCTATTCCGAGTCTTCGTCTTAAGTATTCTCAGTTCTCTGGCCAATTAGGAATAATTGTGTATTGGCTTATCTTATTTTGGTTATATCGCTTAGTTAAACTAATATTTTTTTATTCTTTTTATTGAAATGAGTTAAAAATATGAAATAAAAAATTGATCAAAATATAAAAAAAATTACAAAAAATAAAAATAAATAAAAATAAACTAATAAATTAAATTTTATGTTACTTATTCGGTTCATCTAATCGAGACGATTCAAAAAAATAAATAATTGTAATAAAAAAAATAAAAAAATAAAACAACATAAAACAAAAATCTCAAAATTTAGGCCAAACAAGACCTTTATGTATTTTTGGTGCAAGTGAGAAGATTTAAGTTCAAGGTTTTAAATATTAGCCCTTAAATATCTTACCGAGTGATACGTATCGAGATTTGAAATTTATGACAATATTTATTAATGTATCAATTGATATGATTTTGATAACGTGATTTAGAACTATATATATGTATATATTTATGGAAAACTATTTTAGTAACGCGACGAAAATTTCTCAAGTATTTAAAATTTTATGCCAATATTTATTAATGCATCAATTGCAATCTCGCGTTTCAAGCATATTCAAAATTAATTTCTCAGTACGCATAAGCATATTTATACTATTATTAAAAAGAAGCATTTTAATTTTTGTTAATAAATCACCCTTATAACCCCATCCACTCTTTTTCCTAGTATTATTCTTTTCTTTTATTTTAATATATCATTATTCTTGAACCCCTGCATGATTCGTAGTCAACACATAATTTATTTTTATAATTTATTTTGCAATTATCTATATATTACTACTATAAAAGCCAACATCTCATTTGATGTATCATTCTAAGCAAAACAGACTCACATTTTTCTTTTCCAAAAATACCGATGATTGGTAACTATTTCTTATCCAAATGATACTTAACCGATTTGGATAAATTCGTAAAAACAAGGATAGTTATTTTTCAACTACTTGTTAAATTTTTATTGTTTTTTCTATTTTATCCACACGCATAACATTTGCACCGACTCACTAGTTTTTATTTATGTAAACTCTCTTTTAGTATTTTTTATAAATCCATATATATAATCTGTCATTATCAATATTTATATTTTAATATGACACTATTTTTAACGCGATTTAAAACTATATATATGTTTATATTTATGAGATAAATATTTAGTTTGGTTTGTTTGATTTACTCTATTTTTAAAAATTCTAGTAACGTGACCAATCTTTATACAAATCTTTTAAATAAGATTAATAATTAATTAAGCTGAATTGATTTTGGTTGCAGATTGGAAGCTTTGAACTTGGAGAAGAATCCAACGGTTGGGGCGGAAATTCCGGAGGGACTGGGGTTTTTCTTCCCCGAACCACTCCCAATGAACATAAGCTGATCAAAGGAACTGGTGTTTTTCTTCAATCCTTGGCTTCATATGAACTTATTACTATGCACAAGAAAAGTAAGAGTAAGTTACAAATCAAAATTAGCTACAACATATATTTTTTTAAAAAAAATCTTAAAAAATTACCGACAATATAGGAATAAGAAACTTAGTTCTGAATATCGTATCAGACAGTGTATCAATTTTTTTATTAGTACGACATGTACTAGTATCGATAAAATACCGAGTCAAATTTATCGCTATAAAAATATTACATATGTTTTTTAAAAATATGTTGTTAAAGAATACATTGTTTAGTATAACATAAATATTTATATAAAATAATATTTTAATTAATTAATTTTTATTTTGATTATTTACAATGAGATAGCTAATTTGAAAGTAATATATAATTTTAATAGTTAAAATTTTTTTTATAATGGTATTAGTTGATTAGTCTTTGAAATTTTCGTTTATGGAAGCTTGATTGAAAGTACAAAAAAATAAACATAAAAAAGTAGAGACAAAAAATAAATAAATAAATACTTTTTAAAAAAAATTATTTATGGATCATAACATATCTAGTATTTTTTTTATACGGGCCGATATTATTCGGTGCATTCGATACGAACTGGTGCAGACCGATATCAAACCTAAGTAATAAGCGAATTGATTTTGTTCCAAACCAATATGTACTAGTCAGTACGATACAGCATTGATAACTATAATAAAGAGTCGTAACTCGAAGCAGTAAGAATTCAATTTGAGCATCACACCAAGTAGTTTATTCACTAGATGTGGATCTTAAAATAACTAGAACTTGAAGGGTTAATTTTGGAGCATGATCTTTTTTTGTGTCTCAATACGTTGAAGGTCGTTAAATCATATTTAAAATAACTCAAGTATTAAATTTAAAAAAGTTCATCAATATTTGTTACATTTTATTTTTTAAAAAAAATTTATTTTCAATTTTTTTCCAAGTTTTGATTGCTTAATTAGTAAGTTGTTCTACATTTATTGGCATCATTATCCTCCTTAGCATGCACCATCAATTTATGCATTTAATTGGTTTAGCTTTTTTGACTTGTGAGAGAATCTTTGGCTAAGATATTGCCAAAATTAGTTGATTTTCTTGTTTTCTTGCAAGTTTTCATATAAGAATTTCTTCCTTAATTAGGTTGGTTGTTAAGCAAATGATAATTTATTAATATCATAATAATTATATCAATCTAAACATTAAATCATATATAAGCAAAAAAGAATTGTCTCAATTTTTTTGAGAGTTTTAAAACTCAAATTCTGATTCTCGGGAATTTTTAATTAAGAAACTATTTTTTAAAACAACTATAGTTTAATACATTTAAAACTCAGGTTTTAAAATATAAACTTCTTGACTTTTAATTTAAAAATAAAATTATTGTCAATAAAAAATAACCTTTCTATGAGATAAAAGAAAATACACGCAATACATTTAAAACTTGTTTTTTAAAAGTAAAAACCCTTGATTGTTTGCTATTCAAGAAGATAAATCATTGTCAATTAAAAATAACATTTTCTAAAATAAATAAATGTTTATAGTACTTTATATATCTGTACTATATATTTATAGCAAGACGTTTAGGCCATTTTTGATTAATTGGATTAATAATCAAGAAATATTTAATCTCACTTGATAAGTAATCTCATGGAATTAGTAATAAATAAATTATTAATATAATATTCTCTTAAGTATTGTATATTACACATTTTGTTGGATTAATAATCCAATAGATACATAATCCCTCCATCCCTTGTTGAATTCAAATAAAATAATATAATTTCATTAGATATATAATTTAATCGCATATCAAATCTGGTCAATTAAACATGTTTTTAGCTTTTTAGCTTGAAATTCTTAATTTAATTTTTTTATTTGTTTGATTTAACAAAATATGAGAATTTACATGTCAATAAATTATTTCTTCTTTTATTAACCATCGATTCTTAAACCAATATACTAAGTTTATTCAAAAAGAAAATTATTTATGACATTGATTATTAACTCTTTAACCGATATGGTATATAACATTATTCAAATTCTTAATTTGTGGCATTTTTAAAACAATATGTAAAATACCAAATTAAACTAAACATTTGTTTTAACCAATTGAAGTCGGTAACATGAATCAATCTGCGCCATTTTGTCCTGCTAAAAGCCATATATTAAATTAGCATTAATAAGTTCATATTTTTTTAATATGACATCCAATGTTAATTTAGATTTATCTTTTTTCCTGGTATTTTCATTACTCATCATCTTGCCATATTTTTTTTATTACTCCATCAACTAGTTTACGTTGTATGTGTTCAAATTATTTTAATATATATTTTTTTAACTTATCCTCAATTGGTGTGACTCCTATTATTTCATAATTTTTTTCATTCATAATTTTATCTTTTCTAGTATTACTATACATCCATCTTAATATTTTCATTTTAGTCACACTTATTTTATTTATGTGATCTTCCTTAACCCCAACATTCTATTTCAGATAGATTTGCTAGTCTAATAATTGTCCTATCTTTGTTAATAATCAAACACTTGAAACACCCCTCCATTTGAGCTAATCAACTTTGATTCGATGTGTTACATCATTTGCAATTTTTTTATCTTTGTTAATAATCGAGCCTAGATAACAATAATATTCACTCTTAGATATCTTTTGATTTTAAATATTTACACATTAACTAGTAATACTTTTATTAATATTGAAATTATATTACATATATTTAGTTTTGTTCCTACTTACTTGATTTTTTTTACTCCAACGTTTTTATCTACATTTATAATTTATCGTTAACTCCACTCATAATCTTATTCACTAAGATGATATCATCAACGAACAACATACACTACGCAACATCAATGTGAATAGGTTAAATGTTAATATTATTAAAAATTTAAGTATATCTATTTTTTACTTTTTTATTCAGTATGTCGCTATTTTAAAGTACTATTATGTAATGATAATTTAAAATATATAGACAACTAAATTATTGATTTTTTTAACACTTTTCTCTCTTTATTTGCATCTCGACTCATGTATTTTATTTTTTTCTTGTGTGGAAGAATAAGTTTAGTTTGTTGGGATGTATGAAGCTTAATAAGCATCATTGCACAAAATTTCAGAAGCTGGCACTCGCACAACGCTTGTTGGACACTCGAGCGCAGACACCCCAAAAGCCAGTGCTAATGGGGCGTTAATTGGGCGATCAAGTGACAGCAGTCCAGAATGGAGTGTTAGCAAGGTGCTCATAGGGCGCTCAAGCACTAGACCGCCCTGAGGTTTCCAATATGTGGCACAAGCAAGGCACTCGTAGAGTGCTCGAGCGCCACTGCACTAGTACATTTTTAACCTAGGGTTTTTATATCGTTTATTATTGTATTCAACGTATCAGTTGCCAGAGAGTATCCAAAAGACACTAAAATAGCCTTGAAACTATTGTTCTTAGTAATCCTTGCCTCACATAATGAGAACTTGCAACATCCGTGGATGTAGGCACTCTTGACGAATCACTTACATATTGTATTTCTCATGTGTGATAGATCCTAGTGCTTGTTATTTGTCTTGTTTGCGATTGTTTTTCTCAAGATCCTATCGGGGGTTCATTCATAACCCCAACAATTGATATCAAAAGCTTTGGGTTTGTTGAGTGAAAGCGATGGTGGCGAAGGATGAAAAAGTCATGATCAAGAAGTTCATCGATTCAGACTTTGGATTCTGGAAGATGTAGATTGAAGACTATCTATACCAGAAGAATTCGTATCTATCCCTCACGGGAGAAAAACCAGAAGGCGTGAAAGAGGAAGAATGGTCACTCCTTGATAGACAAGTCTTGAGGATTATTCGATTAACCCTATCTCGAAACGTCACTTTCAATATTGCGAAGGAGAAGACAATGTTAGGTTTGATGTCGACTTTGACCAACATGTATGAACAACCTACTGCAGTCAATAAGATTTATCTGATGTGAAGATTGTTCAACTTGAAGATGGCAAAAGGTGGGTCAGTTACAGATCACTTGAATGACTACAACATGATAATAACTCAGTTAAAATTTGTTTTGATTGAGTTTGATGATGAGGCGCGGGCATTAATTTTTCAGTCCTCCTTGCCCGAGAGATGGAATAACACTGTAATAACAGTGAGTAACTCATCGGGAAAGTCAAAACTGAAGTTTGATGATGTTCGAGGCCTGATTCTTAGTGAAGAAATCCAAAGAAGAGAAATAGGTGAAACATTGACATCGTCTTTAAGTACAGAGACGAGGGGAAGAATAACAGATATAAACTCTTTGGGTGTGGAAGGTCAAAATCCAAGAGGATGAGTAAGTCTAAAGGGATGTTACCCGCTGGAACTGTGGGAACAAGTGCCAAATTAGAAAAGACTGTAAGGCACCAAAAAAATGCAAGAATGATTTAAATTCTACGAATGCCACAACAGCAAAAGACATTCATGACGTATTAGTTTGTAGCATTGATAGTCCTATCGAGTCATGAATTTTGGAATCTGGCGTAGAATGGAAAACTACATTAATGTTGATTTTGGTAAGGTTTTTTTGGTAGAAAATGAACTTTTGAGGATTGTGGGTAAAGGGAATGTTCGAATCAGTTGGCCAAATGGATCTTTGTGTAAGCTGTTGAATGTGAGACATGTACCGGGTTGAAAAAGAATCTAATTTCTATGGGGCGGCTTGATGACGACGGTCACATGGACAGTTTCATTGGTGGACTATGGAAGACCACCAAGGGATCCCTTATAGTTGATGAGGAAATAAGGAAGGCACTCTGTACATGACAACGAACAACAAAAGTCTTATATCTGTTGCTGATGCCAAATTTGTTTCGAAACTCTCGCACCAAAGGCTTGGACACATGAATGAAAAAGGGATGAAAACACTCATGCTAGGTGGAAAGCTACTAGGGTTAAAATTCATTGATTTGAATTTGTGTGAAAATTTTATTTTCGAGAAACAAAAGAGGACGAATTTCTCCAAAATTAACAGAACTTCGAAAATAGAAAAGTTGGAGCTTGTTCATACAGATGTATGCGGACCCACACCATTTTTATCACTTGGGGGATCACCATATTTTGTCACTTTTATCGATGATTCGACAACAAAAGTATGGGTTTATTTTTTGAGGAATAAATCTAATGTGTTTGCTAGTTTCAAAAAGTGGAAAGTATAGGTAGATAATGAAATAGGTCTAAAAGTCAAGTGTTTGAGATAGACAACGACGGTGAGTATATTGATTCTGGGTTCAAAGAGTTTTGTACTTTGAATGGAATTAAGATGGAGAAGACTCGTCCAAGTACACCTCTGCTCTACGGGGTTGCTGAACAGATGAATATGACATTAATTGAAAGTTTCAGATGCACGAGGATACATTCTGGTTTACAACAAATGTTCTGGGTTGATGTAGTTAACACTACAGTTTACTTGGTGAATCGCGGTCCATCTGTTCTTTTGGAGAGAAAAATACTTGAGGAAGCCTGGAGTGGTAATAAGGTAAATTTGTTAGTTCTAAAAGTCTTTGGCTATGTTTCTTATGTTCATGTCGCATCAAATGACATGCGCATTTAATGCGCCGTACAATTTAAATAATGCTTCGGTTACCGAAGCGACAAGTGCCCCCCCATAGGCCAATCTCACCCCCCCCACGTCACCATCTGGGGGGCTCGAGGAGAGCTATCATATAGAATAGAAGACGAATGGGTAGAGCGTTTGAGACGACAACCGAACACCGAATTAATGCCTCCCAAATAAAGAAACATATACTGGCAGTCGACCTTGACACACTTGCCAAATAATCGAAGGCAAAAAGCTCTCGCTCCTCACTTAGCTCTTTGGTTAAATGAAGACCAGAGCTAAGGGCAGTTGAAGGCGGATGAAATAATGAGCTTGAGGTCCGATCCAGAACAAAAAATACCTAGGCTACCTGACAGGGTTGCCCACAATCAGTTCGGCCCAAACATACTGGTCAACCCAGGGGAGGTTCGAGTTGCCCTAGAAAGGGTAGCCCATGACTTGTCGGTACTATTTGATAAGCCTTTTGCAAGAGAATTGCCCAGGTGGACTCCTTTGCCGAAACGATAGTTCGAAAAATGAAGGTTAAGCTTCTTGAGGCAACCAGAATAGCCCAGAGATATGGCTAAATCTATGATAAGCCAGAATGAAGTGATAAGTGGCAGAATCCCAAAAGGATTCAACCATCCTGGTTTAAACCCCTATATATAGGAAGGTACTCCAAGCCCGAGCTACGTAATTCTGAACCCAGTTCTCGTTTATAATCCTCTCAGAGAGAAATTTAACTTGAACAACGGAGTGCTTCCCGATCAAATCAAGCCAGAAAGCGTTAACGGTGTTCTTGCCTTGCAGGAGTTCGGGAACTACACAAGCACCTACGAGTGAGTTCGGAAAATAGGAGTTCGGTTCTAATATTTGTTCAGGATCACTCAAAGTCTGCCAATCAAGTTGGTTTTTTATTGTGTCAACGATTTTTCATTTTTGAACACGCACATTAGGGTAAAAAAACTAAAAACTCAAAAAAGTTGGAAAAAAAAAGTCTCATAAAAGTCTTGAAGCTGTTACTATCCCGAACGCTTTTTTTTTTCTTTTAGGCTTAAAAAGCCAACATGCAGGGGGGCCTTTACCAACAAGGCCTACATTTTGTTTTTTTTTCACATAAAATACACAGTACTTCTATTTTAATTTTTTTAGAAATTTCTTAATTTGGATACTTTGCTAATGGTGAGGATGAAATTTTTTACCATCTGATGTTCTTTTTTGTTCATAGGTGGAAAGGATGGGCAAGTGATTGGAAAGATGTTCGTGGCCAAGAAAGAAAGTCCAGAAAGGAAAGAGTTACTTGAAATGTATTTACCTCAAGAGTGGAATTATGAACTCTTTTTGTAAGCAAGAAGGTCCCGTATATTGGAGACTATAAATAAAGGAATAAAATGCAATAAATGGCTTCCAAATAAGTTTGTTTATGTATAACAGAACAATCAAGTGCTAATTTTGTTAGAACATTTTGAATAATAATTGAAGAAAAACTAATGGTATATAGGTGTACAGATTCGAACACACCATTTTAACATAGGGTGGGTCCGAATTTGTCTTCGGTATATTTACATATAGCATAACTCATAATAGAAAGGTGTGGCTAGTGAGTTTAACTAATAGACATAACTATTTATGTCAAGACTTTGAGTCTTTTTAGGTTTCACAATTCCTATTTAGTGTAAAATTCCTATGTTACTAAACTGATGTGTTTTAATATTTCAAGGTTTGAGTCCTTGTACAACTCCTAAGCTTGAATACAGTTGTGTTGTACTGTAATTCTCTTGTTTGGAGATTCTAGTGTTTGAATTCTTATAAAACTTTTAAACTTGTTTGGAGTTGGATTTGTTTAGTTTTCCTAGTTCCTTAAGGATTGTAGGTCTTAGAGTTTGAGTCAGACTAAATCTTAAAAATCACAGTACAATCTTACGAAGTTTAGAAGTACAACTCAACAAAGCAGGTTCATGGGTGACGTTTCTACCACATCATCGCTTGAGCAGTCCCTAGTGCTCGAACGGTCTTCCAACAGTCCTAGTTCTTTTAGACTTCGAATTGTTCAACCTATAACCACTATTATATATAAAGGGGTGATTTCAGAGCTCGAGATGAAGAGGAAAACAATTTAGATCCTAAAAAGATAAATTAAGTTTGATAGTTCAACTATTCTCTCAAATCCCGGAAGCTCAAATTCGTCTTAGGAGGATTCCTAAAATTACCTTGGGTGGATTCTAAGGTAGCCATTGGAAGAATCTATCAGCATAAAGTATTGAGGATTTGATACTTTGGTGAAGCACTGATGATTCGGTGTGGTAGTGATCAAGTACGGAGAATGGTGTACGAGAATTTAACAAACGAGGCTTACGGTTTCTAGGTTGAGAATTCAACTGAAATCTGTAAGTAGTTTTGTAACTATTCATCGGTATAATACTTGATTTACCTAGTCCTAAACTGGTCTTGTAGACTTTACCAGAGTTAGAGTTTTTCACGTAAAACATTGTGTGCCTTGTTTGTGTGATTATTTATTTTTAATTACTTGCGATTTTCTAACCTAACGTAAACAACAACTGGCGTTATCTTATTTCACTGCCATAAAATAATTTAAATATTTTTTTCTTCACTCATTGGGTTTAAAACATGTAATCATGAGATTTAAATCAAGATGTATGACCATTGAAATTAAAACAAAAAGGATTGACTATTGAAATTAATAGTCACGAATCTGTGTCTATATAAAGGTTAAGATTGACATAAGAAATATGTAGAATTTCTATATTCTCTCTATCCAGTCATTTATTTTCTACTTGAAGGATTAGAAAAATTCGAAGATATTCGGATCTATCTTCGTTTTGTGTATACTGTTGTTAGATAATAGTCAACTAACTAGGTAACTTATTGCATCTTGAAGGTAGATGCACGGTTGTCCCAGTGCACACCATCTGGTTGGGATGAATATTGTCTTAAAAAACAGTGTTTTATCCTATTTAATGTGTCTTAAGTTGATTCTTAGTTTATCTCTATCATCATATTTCCCACCATAAATCCAAAATATGCAACAACAGATATATGCTGTTGAATATAACACGCTTAGAGGATAGGCAACATTAAGGAAATTATTGAGCATGCGAGTTTGGAAGGGGAACGATGGAGAATGGATAGGGCTAAAAAACATAACGCCACGTAGAAAATGTCTCATTTATCTTCTTCTTCGTTAAGATCCATGCTGGCAGAGGTGACATCGACAAGATGCACGCTGTCGAGATGCACGTTGGCGAGATCGACACCGTCAAGATCTAGTGGTGGTGGCGGTGGGGAGTGGTGGTGGTGGCAATGGGGATTGGCGGTGTTCAGGTGGTGGCGGCGGCGGAGAGTGGCGGCAATTTGGCGACGGAAGAGATGGTGGTAGCGGCGATGGTACCGGGGTTGGTGGGGGTGAGGCTGGTAGAGGTGAGGGAACTATTCTTCGAGCATAAATGGTATATTAAGGGTAATTTTGGTATGAAAATATTATAGAAGACTTATTGGAACACAATCCAGGGTGATTTTGAGAGCAATCATAATTTACAAAGTTATAAGAGGATTAATCACATCTAATAAATTTTAATAAATTTAATCATAATCCAGTGTATTATTCCCAAACTGCCCCTAACATTGCCCGAAACAAAAATTTTCTAGTCCTGCCACCGACTCTTTCTTCTCAGGTGTCGCCGACTCCTTTTCTGGTGCCGACGCCGATCTCCTTCTTCGGTGACGATCTCTGGCGACGACCTTCTCCTTCTTATCAGGCGATTTCTCTAGCGCCAATGTCATCCTTCTTCTCTGGTGACGTTGTTGAAGAGTTAGGGTTTTAGAAGAAGAAGGAGGTTCTCTTTTTCAGTAAGTTAAAAAATTTATCAGTTTTAAATTCTGAAAAAAATTCTCATTCAATTCAACTGAGAAATTTATCAATATAAATTTTTGGAGAAATTTTTCATTCTATTTAACTCAGAAGTTTCCCAGCTCAGTTTTCTCGATAAAATTTCTCATTACATTTAATTGAAAAGGTGAACAAATTTCTCATAGTATTTAACTGAGAAATTTCTCACTTGAAGAGTCTGAAGAAATTTCTCATAGCATTTAACTGAGGAATTTCTCATTTTAAGTTTCTGGAGAAATTTTATCGAGAAAATCAAACTGATAAATTTTTCAGTTAGGGAGAGAGAAGAAATTCAATATTCTAGACAAGCTCACAGGAGAAGGGGGACAATTCAGCAATGTTGACGGCGAGATTTGGAACAAGACGACGCTGATGATGGACGAGGAGGAGAAGTTGTGGAGATGTCGAGGAGGAGGATGAGTAGGATTGGCAGCATGTTCCAAATATGTAGTCGATGGTCCAGATTTGGTGGTCAACAGTGGCGAGAAGGAGGAGGAACGGCGGCGATGGCTAGATTTGGAGTTGGTGGTCTAGATCTGGTGGTTGGCGGTGGCGAGGAGGAAGAGGAGCGTTGGCGGTGGTGACGGCGAGATCTGAATTCGATGGTCCAGATCTGGTGGTCGGTAATGATGGAAGATGAGGAGGAGAAGAAGGAGTAGCGGCAGTGGCAGTGGCGAGAAGCGGCGACCAGATATGGCTGAGACGGTAACGACTAGTTTGATGAGGCAGTGGCCGGTGGCATTGTTTCGTTGGAGAATAAGGGGCGGTTGTCGGTGGTGTTGTTTTCGTTAGAGAATAAGGGGCGATGGTCGATAGCATTGTTTTGTCGGAGAATAAGGGGCGATGGTTGGCAGCGTTGTTTCGTTGGAGGGATCGCGAGAGGGACGTGTTTGTTGTAGCTAAGATTGGTGGGCATTGCTTTTTCTCTTTTAGTCGTAAGGAGAAAAGAGTCCATGCACCACTTCAATTTCAAAAAGCAGGACCTATCCCATTAAAAAACATTGCAAGGGACTTATTTTTGAACAACTATTAAATTTAGGACTAATCACTAATTAACTCCATAATTTTTAATTGAGAGTTATTAGAATACAAGGCCTTTAAATAGAACCTAACCCAAAAATTTCCATGATTAAATTCTAAAAAATCAGAATCATCTATATATAGCACCTATGATGGATTTTATAATAAGCTTATGCTTACCTAAAGTTATTCAATAAAAATCTGGTAAAATGGTAATTGAAATTGAGTTTGACCAATAATTTTGAGTTTGATTTTGTACATTAATTTGATTAAGTAGTGAATAAAATTCACATTTTAGTAGTTTTAAATTGTCAAAATTATTTTATATTTAACATTATAACACATTAAAATCAATAAAAAGTTAAGTTTAGTTTATGAAAATAGCTGAACAAATTTATTTTTCATAATTACTTGAGTAGGTCCTGAGAGGATCTTTGTCTTAATAGAGATTATCATCTCGAGATTTTTTTCTCAAAACTTGAAGGCTCGATTTTATAAGCTGATTTTTAAAAAAGAGAGATAGATATTCAATTTTATTCGTAGTTAATGAAAAAAGGGTTGCCTTTTCTCTCGGTTGATTACTGAGTTTGCCTACCTCTCATTCGCTATCCATTCCTAACTTATATTTCTCTATGTCTTAAGGGGACTAGTGTCCCTCTCCGGGGTCATCCCTCTATTAAAAAGCCATAGAAAGAAAGGTGGGTCATTTCTTTAATTTTTCACTAAATTAATTCATGTTTATTTACTTTATCCACATGAGGAAAGAGATGTTTTTGGGTTTTAAACTTGGACACTTTGCAATATGCGGTTGAGTTTTTATTCAATCCACCACTTGAGGTTGACCTATTTGAGAATCTTCAGATCTATTCTTATTTTCAACTCTCCGAAGTATTTCGTCGCTTACTGTGCTATTCCATGAAATATGCAGGCAAAGGGCCAGGTATGAGACACACTATGAGCAAATTATTTTACTCTAATTATTATTATTAGAGAAAAACCAAAATATCGAATTATGAATGAAGAAAAATATGAGAGAAAAGCATATTAGTTAGTGATTGTGAGGCCTTAATTCTTGATTGGAGGAGACACCAAAAGCCTCTGCCGTTCCATCCATTGGATAGATAGAGAGGAATAGCAGAGTTTTTGGTTTTTTCATGTTATCAAAAAGTGATAAACTACCCTCTTCAAAGTGCAAGTACTAGGATTTCACAAAATAGTGTTAGGAGAGCCCATAACCATAATTTAAATTCTTCTTGTAGAATATCTTAAAAAAAATTATTAATATAAAAATTTAATTTCATCAGATATTGATAAATATACGATCAAATCGTACTTTATATTACAAAATAGACGATTTTGATTAAAAAAAAACTGTTTAAGTTTATGCTGTTCATAATGGAAAATAAAATGCAATTAGTTCAAATATTTTTCAACATTCAATCAAAATTAGGTTCTTATATGAATAATTTGTTCAACATAACCTAAGTAGTGAACGGTTCAAAACATGGTTGTGACTATAACGTGGTCTATAAACAGAGTGGATTTTGAGGAATGAGGTTGAGAGGATGTGTTTTGTGAAACTTGTAATTATTTGGTGATTTAGGAGTTTTATGTAGTAAATTTGTGTGATATTTTTACTTAATATCGTAATGGAAAATTTTACTGTAAGAATATAATAATTTATTTTTTTAAGTAATTAAGAGATAAAAAATGATTTATATTGTACAAATTATAATTATTTATTTATTGTAAATACCAAGTGACACGTGTTAGCCCCGAGTACCTAATAATTTTCCCTTGGAGACAACCTGTCAAAGCCAAGACATCAAAGATTTGTCTTCCTTCCTCTCTCGCTTTCTTCTTGATTTCTCTTTCCACTCCCTCTATTTACTTAGAAAGAAAAGACTAATTAGAGAGAACATTCAGTAGAGAGAGAGAACAGAAATGGGGGTTCCAACAGTAATAGCTCCTACGGCTGCCGATGTTCTGAGTGAAAGAGCCGCCGTGATGAAAGAGTCGCTGCATAAGAGTCAGTCCATTACAAACACGGTGGTCTCCACCCTCGGCTCCTTTGACCACCGCCTCTCCGCCCTCGAAACCGCCATGCGTCCTACTCAGGCTCTCTCTCTCTCTCTCTCTTTTTCCTTCCATATTTCTGGGTTTGATTTCATCAGCTTGTCCCAATGGTTGGTTCCTGTGAAAATTAAGGAAAGTGGAAACTTTCTTGAGAAAGAAAGTCTCGAGCCTTTTCAGTTTGTTGGATCTGCTTTAATTTTATGTAATCAGTTGGCAGCTAAACATATCTGGGTCAGGTTCCAGTAAAGCACATCTGGGTTCGATTTGATCAGCTCGCTTTCTGGTTGTTAGCTCAGAATCAATGGGAAAACAAAACGAATTTTTTTATTTTTCTTAATGTTGGGTCTGCTGTAATTTTATATAATCAGTTAGCAGCTAAAAATATATGGGTCAGTTTCCTGAACAACACAGCTGGTTTCGATTTGTTCAGCTCGCTTTCTGATTGTTAGCACTCTTTTTGTGTTTGGAATTGGAATCTCTGTTCCTAGAAGTTAAAAAACCGGCCCTACCAGCTCAAATAAGATTTAGTTGAGTGGATTATAACTATGTTATCTCAGTAAATTTAAAACAGAAGTCTGGTTTATTTTATATTTGCTACGGTTTCTTTGTTACCAAACATTTTTTAGTTGGGCTTTTTCCTTTGGCCTGCTTTCTCGAGATCTGAATGCTAGATCATGTATCTGTTTGGGATTTACTTTCTTCCTCCATTTGACCTATATCAAATGTTCTGAAAATTTTAAAATTGGTTTTTGTAGATTAGAACACACGCAATTCGGAGAGCTCACGAGAATATTGATAAGACCTTGAAGGCTGCAGAGGTTATACTGGCTCAATTTGACCTTTCTCGTCAGGTTAGTTTTGTAGATTAACTAAATTATCCATGCTCGTGTCTGGGATTTATTTGGTGATATGGTATTATGGTTATTTAGTACGTGTTGGTGTGATGTGTATAATTTATGATAATTAGTTTGATTTAAGCTTTTCACCACCTGAGATTAGTTGAATATCAGATGTTTTCTGTTATTTCATTAACTTTTGTATCGAAATGTTAAATGGATGTTATTGTCCATAAGAAGATGTATACACACACATATTAATGCTAAGCTTAGTCAACAATGCTATATTGTAGTTATTATATATGCTGCCACACCCACTTGCTGAAGCAGTTATGTGACCTCAACATCTACTGATACTTTAAAAATATGACATTTCCTGGGAATAACTTAATGTCATTCAGAAATATATCAAGCAACTAATTCAGTAATATATCAAGTAACTCTACTTTTGTTTAATCTTATCCTTGAGTCCTTGACCATTAATACCCCCACTCCTGAATGTTACACATGATCTGATTTTCTCTCCTGCTTTCTATTTTGCTTCTCTCTTTGTAAACTATGTTATGTTGTCATCTATGAACTATAATCGTTGTGTCCCAAAGTGCCAAGAGTAAGCGAGATGTGTCATTTGTGCTTAAAGGAGCGAGTAAAGTACCCAATTCAATAGTTAGCCAAAAGGGTACTGAATGTAATTGTGGTGTTATATATCAAAATTATTCTAATGAGGCCATCGCTTGTTTTCTCACTAGGAAGGTTTTTTTTTTTTTTTTAGTGTTTTTGTTTTCTGATGTATCCAAAGTTGCTAGAAGACTTGGCTATGCTATTTAATTTGTGTATCCTTCCCGACCACTATGACAGGGTTATAGCTTCTTGATTCTTCACAATGTTTTATTTACAATTCATATGGCCCTGCATATTGTGTACGAATCCTCAGAATTTATCTTCCCACACCCTTAATAATTCCATTCTATTTCCCTCCACCTTTAGAATAGGTCATTGTAGTTGAGGAGTTATATTTCAGAATAATTCCACTGAGGTCATCTTTTGTTTTCTCTTCATAGCTAATGAAGGTTTGCCGACATCATTAAAGTTGCTATGACGTTTTGCCTTGTTATTTCATTCATATCCTACTAACCACTACCACAGGTCCGTGAGTGTAGGTATCCAGAGGTTTACCTTTCAGGGGTGGCTCCCAAAGGCTCTGCCTTGAAGAGGTTCCTCAGTTAATAAAAAAAAAATATAACTGCTTGATGGGGGAATTTTTGACTTGTTATTTATTCCATTCTAAAGTTTGAACTGGAAGTCTCTATTGGAGAAAACTGATGCAGGAAAAAAAAAAAAGAAATGAGGAGGGAAGTTAGATGAAAACTAGTGGAGTATGACATAGAAATAGAGTATTATGGGTCTTTAGTTAATGTCTTTACTGTTTTTCCAGGTGATTGGGTCTCCCACTCATCTCCTAGTTGCATGGATTCTACGCTTAGCAATAAGTTGGGCAAGTCTTAAATACCTTTTCTCCAGACTAACCTTATTGTTAGTTGGCTAGCAAACTCTTTTGGAAATAATCCATAGTAGAGGTCCTGTCCAAAGGAAACCTGCCAACCTGGGTCAAGCAAAATTAGTTTACAAGTGAAAACATTAATTCTTAACATTTTAGGTCAGACTGACAAGGGGGCATACACATGCACTAATGCAAGCTGGATCTGTGTTTCCTAAAATGAACTTTTAAAAACCCAAGCAAGCCTGTTATATGGCAGGCTAGTGAGTCGTTTGATTTGTTTGTATCATTGGGGTCCACCATATATATTAGGTAGAATTGGCCACCCTTAATCTGCCATGCATAGTGACAAAAGAAATTTTTGCTTTGGGTCTTGACCAAATAATTAATCGATAAAAGAAAATTATATTTTCTTTTTAAATGGGAGTCTTCCACATGATATGAAACACATTCTTCCGCCAGTTAAGTATTCACTCTTTCAAAGATAGCTGCTTCTAGGTAAACTTTCTAATCATGAACAAGAAGAAGGGTATTCTGCTGTGTTTGTTTTTCATGCTTTAAAAATTTTACTGCAACGATAATGGTTCCCTTGCAGTTATTTTTCCTCTGTAGTTTAAGAATTGTTGCATTTATCCTTTTAATATATGTTTATAGTTTACCAGTTCCGATCCTTCTATTATTCCAACATGTAGGCAGAGGCTAAAGTACTTAAAGGCCCTCATGAAGACCTGGAAAGTTATCTTGAAGCAGTCGAGCAGTTAAGAAGCAACATTCGGTTTTTCAGCGACAATAAAAGCTTCAGGAGTAGTGATGGGGTGGCCAACCATATAAATAATTTACTTGCCAAGGCTATTTCAAAGTTGGAAGAGGAGTTCAAGCAACTTTTATCATCCTACAGGTTATTTTTTGGCATAGTTAAGAATGTTTTCCTTTTTCATTAAATTTTTATGTTATTTGTCTCTTAATGATGTGTTGTTCATATAGTATTGGCACATTTTACCTTATCTATTATTCTATTTATCCTCAACTTTAATAAACAAAGCCTTGTTTCAACTATTTGGTGATGGAGAACAAGGAGATTGGTTGCTCACATATTTTAGGTGGAGGAGGGGAATAGCATGATTTTCAAGTAATTTTAGTTAATTAGGATTTTGATGTTGTTCTCCTTATTGGATATGAATTCCAATTTTTTCTATTTTCTTATTGGGTGTGAGTATAACTGGATATATCTGTGATTGTGTATGGGAAAACACCCACGATCTGTGTACCGAGCATTGAAGATATTGAGTATTTTCATTCTGTTTGCAGATTTCCTTCCTTCCGTTTCTTCTTCTTCTTCTTTTCCCTTCTCCCTGATCTCTTTTCTCTTTTCCTTCTTTGGTTCTACACTTCTACACCATTTGAGGTTGACATGAATCCTGTTTTTCATTCTTCTTTGACTAAGGTAATTACTTTGAGCATGCTACATGCTTTTATGTCTTCCTTTACTCCCTCAACTGATATAAACTCTGGTGATGTTGGAAAAAAAAGAATTGGATAACGATAAATTAAAGATTTATAACTTATTTAGGAATTCTTATTTATTTAGTAACTTTAATTTTGAATGATTGATCCTTTAATTTGGTTTCCTATAAATAAGCCCTTAGGTAATAGGTTTCCAAGATTATGACAGGGATACTCGTTAATTGAACTATTGATTTGGGATTGCTTCCCACTTATTCCCTTCTTTACTTTATCCTCTTGCCTCTTTTTATTGTTCTTCTTATATCTTTTCTTGGTGCTACATCTTCTTGACTTGTCTTAACATTTCCACCGACAACAATGACATCACTCATTGTGCAATTGGTTCAACTTGTATGTGCGCCAAACCTTTTTATGCAGTTTACGTCTGACTTTCTGATGCAGTTTACGTCTGACTTTCTGAGCCAATTCATTTTGTGAACATTTGTTTTCTAGCTTCCCTACATTATTGGTTATTCTTCCATACACACCCCCAAAGCTGCAAACATATGACTTCCACTTTTAAGTCATTTTATCTAGAAAATGAAAATTTGAGCTGTTGATCATAGCCACTTCCATTCATAACCAACACTACTTTGGGGCATAACGGCATAACCTCATGACCCTCATGCCATGTTTGTTTTCCAGACTAATTTGGAGGGACAAAATATCCCCTCGGATTGTTAATCCCGACTCTCGAGACTAATTTAGAAGGGTATATTAATGCCGTTATCTTCATCCCATATGCGTTTGATTGGGGAGGGATTAACCATGGTTATCCAATCCTATGTTTGGTAATACATTCTTCAAGTGGGATTAAAATTGGAATTCGGATAAATAACAATCAACCAATATAAAAATTCCAAGAAGATCCCTTTTTGTTCCTTTCCCTAGTACAAAAATGCGCTTCTCGTTACATGCACACAGATTTACAATAATTGTTCCTATAACAATTCAACTGGTGCTGTCGGATCATCTATGCATCAATAAAAGAATTTTCTAAAGGAGAACAAGCCATCCAAATTTTCATGGTTGCAAGCCATGGTTCAGATGGCATTCCTTGTCTCCGGGCAAATTGGTAAAAACACACCTTATCCCTCACACTAGTTATCCTAGGATATGGAATCCCTCTCTCCCCACAAGCACCGGTTAAAGTTAATCCCACGTATGACATATAAAACTTACTAGGGATTAAATCCCTCTCATTGGATTGCAAGCTAAACGAGGCTATATATAGGACTATAATAAAATAGTCCAATCCCAAGCTCCAAAACCCTTAAACAAACTTGCCCTTAAGGTTATAATGAAAAGCACTACGTTTCCTATAACCAACACCACTTTCGAGCATAACCAAACGCCGATTAAGCTTGTAAGTTATAACCAAGGATGACAATTTTGTTGTGTTTCGTACGAAACAGCCGAAACTTTACGGTTTCGTGGCTCACTGAATCAAAATAAAAGATGAATTACGAAATTTCATTATTTCGGTCAAAACAATTTTGTGCCTGTGGGTATTGACAGAAACAACTATGTTTTGTGCAAATCACATGGGAGTTCGACAATTAAGCACATATGAATGATTGAACAAAAACAAAAAACTCAGCAGTTTTTAGAGAAGCATGAAATATGGTTTGACAACATGAAAATCAATCCAAACTAAACCAGAACAAAAAAACAAGAAATTCGTATATTTTCAGAGATTCCCGACAACGACCATCTAATATGGTTTGAAAAATGAAATGAAGCCAAACCGGGGTTCGAACCCCGGCACCCCTGCCCCCCAGGCTTATGGCCTCCAATGTACCCAAAAAGAAAAATGAAAATGAAACCAAAATGGTTTGAGTTTTGGGACGCTTTTCCCGAAAACCATCATATTTGGTTTCAAAGGCACCTAGTAAACCAAGATATCTCATCGTTCGAACTATTAGTTCGAAGCTATCAATGACCCATCCTAAAAATTTGTTCTTCCAATTTGTATGCTTCCATCTTGTTTCTTCCACTAGTCGGCACCCGACGTACCAGTCGGGTTCACCTTGGGTTCGTTTGCTCCCTCTTTGGAAAGGCATCTTCTCCCTCTCAACTCAAGTCGATTCTGGACCAGCGATGTAGCAACCAGGTTGATTGAACATCGAAGAAGCTTCTTGAAGTCTCGACTCAAATCTCGTCTCTCATTCACGTATTCATCTTCGCTGGTATCCCTTTGTCTCCGGAATCCTTTACACTTAATGCTATGTTGATGCTAACATTTCACATTTATTTATTATTTATTATTTATTATCCTTCTTAACTCCTAAGTGCATAAACCCATGACTTACTTTTCTTTTCCTTTTTGTATTTTATTAGTTATTTTTGATTTTCTTTAATTAATTTAGGTTAGTAATTTAATTATTCTAGAATTTTAAAATATTAACTTAAATTAATAAATTTTAAAATTATTATTTTTATGGTATTTTTTGTTACTTAGGGCGTGAGGCTATATTGTTGAAAATGAGCATATGCACAGGCGTGATTGGCTTTAGTTCGGAAAACATTTGAAAGGCCCCAAGGAGAGCTCTTTATTAAAAAAGAACCTCATCAATTGGATACCCCAACACAAGGCTTGAAGTGCAAGTTATCGTACCATTGAAAACAAGCGTGCACACATATCGTTGCAAGGAGACATGATTAGCTTGACTTTAGAAAACCTTTGAAAGAGCCCGCATAGAGATCTTCATCAAAAAAGATCCACACTAATCACACCCCCGGGCGCGATGGTAGGAGAGCAAGTTATCGTATTTTTGAAAACATGTGCAATATGTTCGAATCACTCCCCTGTGGAATATGTCCGTATCATATCAAGGACTTTGGTATAATTGAAGATGAAGTTGGTGACCCTTTTCGCTTGAGTTAGTACACTCTTCATCTACTTGAAAAATTTAACTCACACAACTCCTTAAAACCCAGGTGTTAAGAAAAGGGGAAACTGAGCCTTATAAACAGCACAAAAGGGGGCTCAAACTGGGTAATGTGGGGCAATCTAACACATCCTTTGGACTACAGCAGCCACATACTCGGCACACTGTAAAGCGAGCAATCCAGCTCTGTTACTAAGTTGAAAAGCCCAATCTGCACAACTCCTTAAAACCTAAGTGTTAAGGAAAGGAGAAATTGAGCCTTATAAATCGCACAGAAGGGGCTTAAACTAGGCGATGTGGGACAATCCAACATACCTTTTCAAGTTCAAAAAAATCATGTAAAATTAAATCAAGAGAATGGGCAACGTAATAAGTCCAATAGAAGTGTGGCCTCTTCTGCAACTTCATCTTCAATCTTCTTATGTGAAGATTGATTAGCTGTGATCATCTAGACTACAAATGTTTCCCTGATCTACTCTACTAAGTCATCCATCAATCCAAAAATATAATTGTACATTTTTCATGACCAGAAGTGTTCATTAACCCATGGAATATTACCTTTTTCATCATAATACTCCAAAAATTTAGTAATAAGCCTTGTGATCGATGTCCTACCATCACACATGATTGTCACTCCATAAGTATCTCATTTCTTTTTAAACTCTTCAATGTAGTTCTTGAGTTTCTCTATCTCCATATCCAAGAATGGCCGTTAATCTCATAAGGTGTTGGTCCGCCCGTCTAATGCGATTTCATCTATCATCATCAGATAAAAATGTCCTTGAGCTTTGTCAGGGGGAGTATTTTCATATATATAAAACTTTGGCATCGCATGTTTTGCTGACTTTGTTCACATTTTGGGGTTCGAAAAATGATGTAATCTTAGTTGCTTTACTTCCCTAGTCTGGAACATAGAAGTTTCTATCTCTTCAATGGCGACAGTTTTCGTGGAGTGTTTTAATTTTGTTGACAATTTATCCCAAGCTTCCGTGAGTGCTTGGGTCCCTTTGACTTACTGTGTGCATTATCGCTAGATGAGTCATACCTCCCCCTTCTAATACCTTATTCAGCCATGTTTGTATGACAAATAGATTGCTCCTTCACAGACTGTAAATCAGCCAAAAATCACCATCAAAATCTATGATCTTTGTCCCATATCTTCTTGAAGTTCTCTCCTTTGTGCAACAATCTCTTGATTCTTCAACTTGTTACGATTCAAGTTTTCTCTCCTGGCTTTTCTAAACTTTAGAGGGAGACTTATCACATTTTTCTACATTTGAATATCCACCTGCCAAGTGTTGCTTCAAGCGTGATACACCACTTTCTCTCATTATTTAATTTCAAAAGTTGAACATCACATACTGGCGATTATCTCCAACTTGCTCCCCATAATTTCATCCAATATCACTTGATTTGTTTTTCTCTTTCTGTGAAGACTGTGAGGCAACGTCCTTCCCTTTGGATGACATTCCTTTAAGAATAATTAAATTGCTAAAATTAAGTAATTAAAACAATTAAACATTGCTAATAATAAAATAATTTTTTAAAAAATAATAATTATAATAATCCAATATTTACAAAATAATAAATAACAAAAATACTATAGAAAATTAATAAATTTATAAGTTACTCTATTAAGTTAATATTCTAAAATTAAATTAAATTGACATTCCTTTAAGAATAACTAAATTGCTAACTTAAATTAATTAAAGAAATGAATTATAAAAAGGAAAAGAAATAGTGGCTTTATGCTCTTAGGAGTTGAGAAGGATAATAAATAATAAATAAATGGGAAATGTTAGTATCAAGCATAGCATTAAGTGTAGAGGATTTTGGAGATGAAGGGATACCCACGAAGTGTTAGGATTGTATACTAAAAACTATGGTTTTGGTTTTAGCATTTAATTTTATTTATTAATAAAATTAGTTTTTCTATTTTATGAGAATATTAATGAGTAATATATACGTTTCATTATTTATTTAATGTTGTGCATGCGTGTTTTTTATTCTACATAGTATTTAATTTGTTGTGTAGAGTTCGGTTTACACACAGAAGATCAGATTATCGGTTCTTGTAGAATATAAGTTTTTGGTTAACAGTTTAGATGGGATTGGACACACTATAGGTACGGCTGTAGTACACTGTTTTAGTAGATCTGTCTTGATT
>JAULJZ010153487.1:0-13940 GCA_032270985.1 Heliamphora pulchella
GATTCATCTTCTAGTGCATCGTTTATATTTTTAGGTTCTTCTTGTGAGAGAAAAGCAAGATGATCACAAATATTTTTCAAAGACGATCGAGTAGTTACCCCTCGTAAAGGTTCGCTTATGATTTGATCAATAGGGTGGTCCTTCACTGTCTTCCATTCCTTTGGTAGTTCTTTATGCTCATTTTGATTTTGAGGCGCATGAACCTCAATGCTTTTGCCTTTGTCTTCCTTGATTTGCATTTCTTCTATTTCTTTGTTAATATCTAGACCATCATCATCTGGAGTCTTGGAAGAGAAAGGGTTAGCCTCATCAAAAGTTATATGAATGGATTCGACTAATGTTATAGTTCTCTTATTGTACATTCTATAAACTTTACTATTTGTAGTATACTCAAGAAAAATTCTTTCATCATATTTTGACTCAAATTTTTTCAATTCGTCTTTGTCATTTAAAATAAAATATTTGCATCCAAAGACATGAAAATAATAAATGTTAGGCTTTCTACCATTCCTAATTCATAAGGAGTTTTGTTTAAATGGTATTTTATGAAAACTTGATTCATTACATAGCAAGCAGTATTTACTGCATTGGCCCAAAAATATTTAAGAATTTTATGTTCATTTAGCATTGTTCGTGCCATTTCTTGTAAACATTTATTTTTTCTCTCAACAACTCCATTTTGTTGAGGAGTTCAAGGCGCTGAAAAATTATGAAAAAATTCATTTTGATCACAAAAATCTTCAACATCTTTATTTTTAAATTTTCCTCCTCTATCACTACGAATATGTAGAATAGAATAGCCATTTTCATTTTGAATTTTTCTACATAGTTTACCAAATACATGACATTTTTTATCTTTTGATGCAAGAAATAACACCCACGTATACTTTGAAAAATTATCAACTATAATAAAACAGTATACTTTTTCTCCAAGACTTTGGGGTTTCATTGGACCAAATAAATGGAGATGAAGTAGTTGTAGTGGCTTATTTGTAGAAATTTCTTGTTTATTTTTTAAATTAGTTTTAACTTGCTTACCAAATTGACAAGTATCACAAAATTTGTCTTTGATAAATTTAGTTTTGGGCAAACCCTTAACCAAATCTTTCTTGACAAATTTAGATATTGACAAATTTGGATAGGAGATCCATGTTAGCATGACCTAACCTCCTATGCCATAACCAACTAGTTTCATTTACGGCAGAAAAACATTTAACATTTTGAGAACTTAAAATTTTAAAATCAATAGTGTATACATTTTCAAATCATTTTGTAACAAATAAAACTTTATGATTTTCTTTGTTTTCAACAACACAGGTGTCATGCAAGAATGTACACTATAACCTTTATCACATAGTTGACTTATACTAAGAAGATTATGTTTAAGACCATCAAGAAGAAGTACATTATCAACGGATAGGGAGGATTCCTTACCGACCTTACTTATACCAATGATTTTACTTTTTCTATTATCTCCAAACGTTACGTAACCTCCATCCTTAGGTGTTAGGCTCAAGAATTTATATTTGTCACCCGTCATATATCTTGAACATCCACTATCGAAGTACCATTTATCTTTTGATGAGGAGGATCTCAAGCACACCTACAAAACAGTTTAAGTAATTTTCTTGGGTACTCAAATCTTTTTAACTCTCCAAACCATTTTTCAGACACCATTATTTCTTTTTAGTGGGCAATCAAATTTATTATGTTCTTTTTTCTTGCATTGACAACAAATTACATTTTCATAGATATTTCTTGAGTATGAGTATGAAAAGTTCTTTGATTCTTTTACAAAATAATTTTTAGATTTAATTTTTACTTTTCCATTATAAACAATTCCTTCTTTATGACCTTCTTTGTGCTCCTAAAAATTTTTCAAAGTTCTTTTTTTCATTTGTGAAATTATAGATGATATTTGAATAATCTTTCACTTTTCTTTTTAGTTCACAAGAAATATCATTTTCAATATTTTTACCTTTTAAGTTTTTGAGTTCTTTTCTTTAACTTTTTTTTTTCAATTTAGAGATCTCATTTTCAGAAATTTTTGTTAATTTATCAAATTTAACTTTTAAAATGAGTTTCTCTTTTTTCAAAGATTCAATTTGCAAACCATGCTCTTTAGACATGTTTTCTTTTTCATTTTTAGCATTTTCATTTAAAATTTTCAATTCCTCAATTTCTTTAGAAAAGTTTTTATTTTCATTTTTTAATTTTATATTTTTCTTTTCTAATTTCAAAAGACTCTTTATATAAATTAAACAATTCATTTTTAAGTTTATCATATGACGGCATAGAGTAAGAAGAACTAGATTCATTGCATGAGTTAGAATGAAAATTTACCTCTTTGTCTATACTTGCCATCAAACAGAAGTTGGCCATTTCGTCGTTACTTGAACTATTGCATAACTCATTTGAATCTGAGTCATCCCACGTAGTTGCTTTCATGGCTTGCTTTTTCTTCTTTGAGTTCTTTTTTAGTAAAAGACATTCTGGCCTCATGTGCCCAGTTTTGTTGCAGTTATAGCAAGTGAGTGGTTCTTTCTTTAAATCTCATTTGCTTGAATCTCTTTTATCAAATTTTGTGCCTCGGAACCTTCTTGAAAACTTTTTGTCTCGTTTGAGAAATTTTTCAAATCTTCTTGTGATAAGAGCCATGTCATCATCATCGATCTCCTCATTCTCTTCATCACTTAAACTCTCTTTTGAAGCTTTAAAAGCAATGGATTTCGTAACTTTGTTTTGCTCGTTGACTCTTTCATTTATCTTGAACTCGTACGTCAGCAGTGATCCAATTTGCTCATCTAAGGTCATCACCCTTAGATTCCTTGCTTCGAGATGGCTGTAGTCTTAGCTTCCCAAATAGGTGGCAAAGAATACTTTCCTTAAATTCTCATAAGATTGGTAAGTTTTTCCAAGTGCATTAAGAGAGTTAATAATGTGAGCAAAGCGAGTGTACATGCTAGAGATAGTTTCATCATCATTCATTTTAAACCCTTCATACTCACTAATTAGTCTATCAATTCCAGAATCCTTAACATCTTGAGTGCCTTCATAAGTAATTTTTAACTTTTTTCATATTTTTTTAGCACTTTTACACGTCATTATACGATTATATTCATTAGCATCTAAAGCACAATATAAGTCATTCATAGCACTAGAATTTATTTGAAGTAGTTCCATATTATTTTCATTCATTTCTTCTTCTAGTTTAGGAACTTCTTTACCTTTTACAGTTTCAGTAGAAGTGAAATTACCTTGGACGGTCACTTTCCAAGCCCTCTAATCCATGGTTTGAATAAAAATTCTCATTCTTTACTTCTAAAAAGTGTAATTAACACCACAAAAGATTGGAGGCCTTGTAGAGGACTGATCATCTTCAAATGGGGATACACCAATGCTCGCCATAAATCCTTTTCACAAAAACTTGTTAAGAATAATGCGATTGGCTCTAATACCAATTAATAGTTTATATGCAATCCCAAGAGGGGAGTTATTAGATATTTAAAAAATTATTGTTTAAATATTAATAGAAGAGTAGATTTTAATTCACTTATAAACAAGATTCAAGACTTTTTTGTCTGAAGATTTAAAAACGTAAGTATAGATTTTAATTCACAAAAACTTTTTCTTTGAAAAATAAAATTACTAGATTCAAAACTTTCTTGATTAAAATACAAGTATGAATTTTAATAGTAAATGATTAAATGTGTGTGAAGCAAATATAAGTAACAACACCACAATGAAAATAAAAAGTAAAGCAAGTTAGAGATACGACACCAAGATTTTACAAGGTTCGGCGAAACGGCATAAGTCCTTGTCTGAAGCCAACCGCTATGAGGATTTCCACTATCACTCCTTCAATAGGTGGAGCAGCCTATCTCCTTAATCTAGGCGGAGCAGCCTCTCTTGAGAATATTTCCTTCTCAAGTTTCTCAATCCTTATAGGCGGATTAACCTCTCTTGAGAAACACCATTCTCAAGTACAACATAATGGAATGAAAGTGTACAAAGAAATGCTCCTTCAATGAGAGGATGAGTACAAGAAATTCATACACTAACTCACTTCTCAAAGAATATATCAATGAAACTCTATAAGAATCAAAAAGACTTTTTCTCTCAAAAATATAATTGAAAACTCAAGAAATTTAAGCACAAAAAGTAAGTATAAGAGAGAATTGATTGGAATGTTTGAAGTGAGAAAAACTAGAGCACAATGGCTCTATTTATAGGCCAAAGGTCTGAACTAGCCGTTAGGCTAAATATGGCAATGTCAAATTAGCCGTTTCAGCCAAAAATTCGAAATTAAACTTATTCAGTAGACTGGATCGACTGAAGACTCAGTGGTCAATCGACTGAACTGCTCCAGATGCAATTTCCTTTTTGGCAGTCCAGTTTCAGTCGACTGCATGGCTTGCATTAGTCGACTGAACCTTTTAAAAGTCTAGAATTTTGTTTTTCAAAAAGATTTTGATCACTTCTTGTTTTGAAAAAATATTTTTAAGATTCCTATGAGTTTCAAGAGATATATTCATTAGTTTCTTAAATTTACATAGATCCTAATTTTGATACAAAAGAAATTTAAAAAGTTTGTCGTCAATCCTTCAACCTTTGCCTTGTTCCAAAAACCTTGTAACCAAAGTGTACGATTTGAAATATTTCTTCATGCCTTCCACTTTGTATCTTTGATTGTGCTAAACATATTTTTCTTGTAAACAAACTCAATTTGTACAATTAGATACTTAAGTTTGTTATCATCAAAACGGTCATTGAAACCTTGTTAGGCCAACAGAAGTCCTGCATCTTCAGTCCCAAACAGTAAGCAGTTCGTAGTAGGTATACGTTTAAGGCAGAACTATTGTTAGCCAAGACAACTGGCACCCACTTCCCCAAACACTTGACAGTTAAATGCAACGGCTTGTTGTGGGGTAGCCCCTCTGCCAAAAAATGCTTATCACTGAAGGCGATGATATTAGACTGCTTCTTGGGTATGAGCATTCCAACCAACTGGTCGGGAGAGACATCGATCGGGATGTCTGTGTTGTTGAGAGCCTTCAAAATTGCCTGCCGATGCTTATGGGAAGCCACGAGTAGCCCCCAAATGCTCACATTTGCATGCGTCTTCTTGAGTTGCTTTAGAACTATGTCTTCCTCTTCACTATTCTGCATCTCTATCTGCTTTCTTGGTTCCTCTATGCCCCTACTCGGCTGCCCTTTTTCTAGCTATGTACGCTTAAAGTGCCTTTCACTTCTTGTTAGGTGTTCAACTTGCTCATCGGGTTCCTACAAGCCCTCGAATTGGTTGGTCACTTCTTGGATCCAACCATTGAATATGCCTATCCTTAGAAAATCCAGAAGTTGTCTATGCTTGTCTTTCCTTGATTGACTTCTTTATTAATTCCTTCGAGTCCCCAAAGATCCTCCTCGATTTCCATTACATCTTGTGCAAACCAATGGGATTCTTCACTGATAACAGTTTCTATTTCGAATAGTTGTGGCAATGATACCTCAACAAACGGATCCTCATAGTCATATAGCGGGGAAGGGACCCAAGGTTCCTAAGAATCTCCATGGTCATACAGTTCCTCCACAATTGGATGCCATTCCGGCACATCTTCTCCTTCGTTATACTCCATATCCATGAATTTCTGCTTTATTTCTTCCAATTTCAACAAGTCGTTCTCTTCTTGGTACAATATTCTTTCTATGTCGAGAGGGCATAAAGCTGGCCCTTTGGGTATGGGAGTTCTTGATTTCAGTTCCTAAAGAGAAACGATGTATATAGAGGGATCGAACACAAAACTTATGGTTTCCAACAGGTTCACCTGGGGTGAGTCCTTCTCTTTTTCTTCACGCTCTTCTTTCTTCTTGGACTGCTTACTGATTGATAAATTCTCTTTTTGCCTACTCTTATTATCAATTTCCTTTCCTTTCGAAGATTCTCCTATTTCTAACACTGCTTTCTCTGCCTCTTCAACTTTAAAACTCAGCTCAGCTTTCCCGTACTAGGCTGCCCCTCGGTGCCATGCTGTATCATCACTTGGAACAGTCGAGATATGCCATTTGATGTCAATTCCAGCTTCTTCCAACTCGTCTAATGCCTCAAGGCGTGCCAAATTCTTCCACAAACGTCTGATTTCTTCATCTTCTTCATCATTACTATCGACAAGGGAAAAACTTCCTCCTCGTGGATGATAAAGATCAGAAAATTATCAAAATCATCGTCTATCAGATCCTGAATAAGATCGTTGAGCAACAAGACCACTTCACCGGACGACAAAATTGTAATTGGCTTCGATTTTGTTGCGGAGACTATGAATTTTGTAGGATCAAATCCTTTCTACCCTTCTTCAATGGCATTCACATTCTGCTAAGTCACATGATTCAGTAGAGGATTGGTGGTCACATTCGATTTCTGAATAGCAGTAGGTGGAGGAATCATCTTGTTGTTTATCAAATCTTAGATTTTATGCCGGAGCCTCGTGTAGTTGTTGGTTAAATGACCATGTCCCTGGTGGAAGGCACAATACTGGGTTGAAATGTATCTAGGCGGTAAAGGATTCGGAGACAGAGTCGGCTCCAATTGTATCTAGGTGAAAGTTCTCTTTTGGTTGCGGGGTGGATTTTGCGTAGCTGGCTGGGTAAGTGGATTAGCTTGGCTCGGATTGGGATTCAATAGGTTCATTTCATAACTTCGATTCACGGCATTGGTGGCATTGTTTGGGTTATTGGCATGCGGCTTTCGGATTGCTCTTTGGCTTGATTCTCACTTCTCATTATCCCTGGTCTGCAACGCATCCTCTATCTGTACCTCAACATTGAAAACTTGTTCAAATGTCATCAGCGGCTGTGTTATCGAATATTTGTGAAACTGTGGCTGCAAGTTCTTCACCACCATCCTCACTTGTTCCTTCTTGCTGGGTTAGTTTGTCATTTTAGCGACCTTAGCTCTCCTTCGAGTAAGAAACTCGACAAAGGATTCCTTAGCCTCTTGCCGGGTACTCTTGAGTTCCCGAGTGGTATCATCAAGCTAAATGTTATAGTTGTATTAGTTGACAAATGGAATAGCAATGTCCTCCTAAGTTCTCGTTTTCGCGGCATCTAGAAATAAAAATCACTTCTGACCGGCTCCTGACAAATACCACTAAAAGAGCTGAGCTTTCAGCTAATCATTGATCCCCATTGGCGATAGAGTTCCCACATACATCCTCAGGTGGATCCTCGAGTTTTCGGTTCCATCAAATTTCTCCATGGCGGGCATCTTGACCTTCTCGGGAAGCTTAGCATCGGGGAACAAACAGAGTCCTTCGACATCCAACATGTAGTCTTCAACCCTTCGGGCTTTTCTCAAAATCTTCTTCAGTTTGTCGACCTTATCAGACAAGATCGACTCTTTCGTGGCTAGGATTTTTGGGATTCCTGGCCGGATAGGTTGCACAGCTACTTGTTGAGCTTCCTCAGGTCCCACATTTTCATCCCAAATGTTGTCTTCTACCTCGTCCTTTTGGTCGTTTGAGAGAACTACATTGGAGTCTACAACCTGAGTTTATAAAGCCTGGATCTATGCCTGACTCTGTGTTGGAATCCTAGCCTGATTGGTCATAATAGTGATGACTCATTCAATTGCCCACTACAACTCTAAGATCACCCTCATCATATCTGCCATAGTCAATTCCAAATCTGCCATCGGTAGCCTCAGCTGATCCATACATCTGAGTCTTTCACTCGGAGTTCGGGCCCAAGTGCGTATAGGTTCTTCTCAGCATGGAGCTATTATCCTGGGTCTCTGAACTGAAAGGACTCATGTAAATCAGAGGATTTGTCAGCCAGGTCTAAACTCGAAACAAACTCGCGTTCGGCAATGGGATAGGTAAACAAAAATTAACCATAATCGGGATACTAACTATACAAACAAAAGCATCCATAAAAAAAATCACATAACGCTAAAAGATTTATTAATCCTAAAAGAAGGGTTCTACGAAGTTATATGCATATGAGAAGGTTGGTAAGTCAGCACTTAGTGTACCTTCTGAATATAGTCAAGAATATACCTCCCAATGCCAAGAGTGGTGCAAGACATGGTCAAACGGTGCGCAGTAACTCTTTTTGCCACATCTATGGAAGCATGTGGTCAAAAAGCTTGCTGGCTTTCCCGACATAGCCCCGAGACAGTAAACTGATCGGAGTATCGGGTAGGCAGAGCGGGAGTTTGAAAACCAAGCACACAAATATGCAAATGCGAATGCGATTACCAATGAAAAGTTTAAGACAAGAACCAATGACATTTCAAGTTAAGCTCTCTTATGATTTTTTTTAAAAAAAAATCAGTACCTAGTGGAGTCGCCAGAAAAAATTGCAGGCATAAGTTTTCGTGGGAGACGGTGCACTGGATATCTATTGTTTTTAAAAAAATGGTCATTTTCCTTTAAAATAGAAAATTTAATATATTCGAACACATTTTAAAACAAAATGGAGTCGTCACTTAATTTTTGAGAAAAATCAAGAAAAACAAAAGGAAGGTTGTAGGTCTTTTAAAAGCATAACCAGAGAAGAAAAAGGGTTCGGGGGTTAAGGTACGAAAAAGGAAGGTGTCAGGCACCCTTTTCGCCCAATCTTGAGGTTGGCCTCTACTTTATCAATGTTGGTTCTTGTCGTAAACTTTTTAAATGTAATATATACAGAATGTGAGGTTAAAGAAAGTTCAAACAAAAACAAGCAAAGAAACAAAATTCTAACTATGATCCTAAGGTCACACAACTTGGTTATTATTTCTAAATATGCCATACGTATCGTTTGAGCAAAAAAAAGTGAAAAACATGCGAAGAAGTGGTAAACTGAACAAATAAAGGTCTAAGGGTCATGCAACAATATTTCTACCCCTAACATACTATGAACATACTATACAGATTAAACAAAAGATATTTAAACACCATTTTTGAGCTATTGGTCTTGCAGAAAATGCATGGTTGTAGCAACCATTGTTGTGGCTGTGACAAAATAAGTCACAAAACACGCAGTCGTGACAAAAATAGTGTTGCCGCGACAAAAACGATGAAGAATGTTACAGCCGTGACAACTGAAAGTTGCGGCCAGTGTACTTTGGGGTCCAAAAAGGATGTGGTCACATACAGGGTCTGAGACAAACTCAAATAAATAGGACATGCAAGACAAAGACCATAACCCATTTATTATAGGCTAGATCTACCATCCACCATCCTCTACAGAAGCAATATCTCTAAAATAAATGTACAGGATATCAAAATGAGCAATAGAGTACTTAAAACACATTTTTCATGTCACTGACCTCACAAAATCTCACGGCCGTAGCAAAAGAATATGGCGGTCGTGACAAATATGAAAACATAGATGCGGGTGTTGGAAAAGAAATGTTGGCCATTATTGGATGTTTAAGGAAACACATGGCCGTGATATTGAATGGTCGCAACCGTCATGTTTTTAGATCTACAAAATAGAAAGAAATGGAGTGTACAGGATGGAGACCACGACCCATTTGATCTAGGCCAGATCTACCATCCATTTTCCAACAAGAACATGGACTATGATACAGACTATGCAAAACAAAATAAAGTAAAAAAAAAACCTTAAGAATAAAGGGATAACAGAAAGCTTTAAGGATAGTTTCTATGCTTTTGGCCTTATAGAAACATCACGGCCGTGACAATATGATGTTGCGGCATGAGAAAAGAAAGCAGAGAAGTGTTGCCCAAGTGTAAGAAGGTGACGGCCGTTACTGTAGGTTTAACAAAGCACACGGCTGTGACATTGAAAGGTCATGACCGTCATGTTTTTAAAACCTCAGAAAGTTTTGATGTACTCAGTGTACTTGCGAACATAAACAAATCAAAAAATAACTATTTCGTACGAAATAAAAAATTACAAACAAACTGTTCATAAGGAAAACTTATATGCTAATGCTCTTATCAAAATAAATAACCAATAAACAATAAGAAAATAAATGAAACCTTATCCACGACGCCCTTGGGAGAGAGAAGATAAGGGTTTATAGAAGAGTCGTGAGTTCCTAGGGTTACCTTGTGTGAATGTCCACGTCAAATGACTGCTTAAATGTGGGAATGGGTGTCTCCAAGCCAATACGAGCTCCAAGACCTCCTTCAATGCAAGCAAGACCACAAATAAGGCCCAAAAAGTGTGGGATGGATATCGAAATATCGGTTAGAAATGGATTTTGGCAGAGTTTTGTTATCCAGGTTCATTCTCTTCTATTTCTACTGAAAAACGTCGTTTATTTATAGGCAAAGTAGGAGCCCAGAGAGTCTCTGAAATTATGCCATCTGTCCAAAAATATGTAAAAATGACGATCACTACTTTTTTGCTTTTGTATAGTGCTGTTCGCTACCTTTATGGCAATAGACAGCCGTGGCTTTCAAAAGTCGTGGCTAGATTTAGGGTTTCAAAAAAAGTGGCGGCCGTAATAAAAGAAGTCGCAGCCTACTTTAGGATTTTTAAAAAAATAGTGGCCGTGAAAGTAAGGACACGGCTTGTTCTAAAATTTCAAAAAAAAGTGGCGGCCGTAAATATAGGAATGTCACGGCCTAAAGATTGTTGGTGGTTTTTCTTGAATTTTGAATCAAATTTCTGATTTTGCTTGCTAGGGAGCATATTTGAACATAATTTTTATATTTTCGTCAATAGAACGCATTTGAAATGGGTGGCTAAGAGTCGATTTGGTCAAATTATAGTGTTTACAGAAGTTATAGTTGAAAAATATTTATTTTAATAATCTATTTTCATATCAATGTCCGTACATTTTTATAAAAAAATGATATATAAATATAACTAAAAATTATACATCTGAACTTATATTGACTAAATTTTATATTATAAAAAAAGATATATAAATATAATTAAAAATTATATATCCCAACTTATATTCATTAAATTTTAAATTCATCTCGTGGGTCGGCATTAGCGTTCGAAACGGTTTCGGCAGCGGCGGCGGCGGTCTTCGTCGTCCTCCGTCTAACGTTATGGTGAGTTCGAACTGTGAGCGCTTAATTTTTTTTTGGATTGTGATTTTCTCCCATTGAATGCACTGAAATCACAATTTTACTTTCTCTATTTTCTGGAACTAACAATCCATTTGCGTAGTTGAAATTGTTTTCGTCCTTGAAAGGTGTTTGTCCACTTTTATCCGTATAGTTTGGCAAGTTCTAGACAGTTGTGAATGTTATAGAACGCTAATATACCTAGCTTGTTCATTGATTTCTCTATTATTTCTGTTCGGGTAGAATTGGGACAGTTAACGACTTTGGCTAGAAAGCAAAACGTCACGAGCTCGCTGGTTTTGTGCAAAACAGAAAGCAAAACGTCACGAGCTCGCTGGTCGTCACGAGCTCGCTGGTTTTGTGCAAAACAGAAAGCAAAACGTCACGAGCTCGCTGGTCTTGTGCAAAACAAACACCGGTCAGAGCTGGCCGACGGTATAACCGATTCACTAGAAAAAAAATATAAAAAAAACGATCCGGTTGGTAATCATTTTGGTAATGCTGATATGATCCTTTTTGGGATCGGGACTGGGACGTAGTTTGTTTGGAGATTGGGGATGAATGAATAGGGAAACCCTGATCCTAATCCGCCCAATTGCTGTTCCTACTCTCTTTCGCACAATTGAGGAGCGAGCAAGGTAATCGGGTTCACTGATAAGAGTTTTGACTATGCTATTGAGTCTCGAACTGAGGTTTTATGCCATGGTAACTATGAAGTATGGGTACTTTGGAAATGGTGCCGTACACACACCGGATACGCAGTGGGTATGGGTACGGCATCGGTATGTATTGGGTACTCTGAGAATAGTATCAGGTACTTTTTCAATTATTAGATACGGTAATAGTACGTTTTGGGTATACTATCGGTATATTTTAGGTACGACAGTAGTACGTTTTGGGTATGTAAATAGATATGTTGGGATTTATAAGAAGTTTTTAAAAATTTAAAAACTACTAGAATAAATAATATGTTATTTCTTTTGATATAAAGATAACTTTGAGTACTAAAGACATGATTTAAATTTTTTAATTTAATAAAAATGTTAGAATTTTAAATTTGTGTAAGAAAACACATATTCTGATACTTTTTCTTAATACTTGCGACTGCAAAAAATAACTTTCAACCAATATGGTTGCTATAGCAATTGTCGTCCAACCCAATAAGTATCACCATTTGTAGTTCCCAATAAACAATTGCCAAAAACACAACATTGGGACAAGAATGCTAATATGATCTACTATTTATTTTTTTCTCTCATAAGTTAAAAATAATTTTGTATTTAGCATATATGTAATGTAATACTAAAAGGTACAAAAAATAAATAAATTTATTGTCGTACCACAAGCGTACCTACACCCTATATTTTTAAATTTCATTGTACCACCGTACCATATCGTACTGTACCCACACGACGTACCCGCACCCGTGCTTCATAGCATGGTAATCTCCCCCTCCATATAAAATATGCACACGACTTCTGAATATGTAAGATATGGATTGCAATATTGTTTCGGTCCAGTACGTTGTTTGAATTTGCTGATTTGATTGCTCTGGGTAGATCTTCAGATTCGATAAGTTTTGGTGATAGTACTGACTTTTAATTTCTAAATACATGCTTTGTATAACAGTTGGTGTATAACATTTAGCAGGGGTAAATCACACTAGCACCACTCTATACCTCTGAAATGACATTGCATTCTCGGGAAAGGCACTGATGCCCCCTGTGAGATGCGGAGTTTCTTTCTCTCTGTTCTCCCCTGTGAGCTTGTTGTTAGTCAATTTTTGAGGTAGGGCTTCTTTTGCTTGGGGAAAAAAATAGAGGAGAGGAGAGGAGAAGAGAAGAGAGAGGAAGGAGAACAAAGAGAAAGAACACCATAGCTTTTTAAGATGTCATGCCTTCTTCAATGCACGAATTAATTGTGTGATTTCCTAATGGATATCAACATTCTTATCCGTATGTATTAATGGTTAGTTTCAATCATTTGTCAGTCATTTTTAATTTGACATAGTTAATCACTAAATCATGGATGTGTGGGTGAAGTATGTAATTATCAATAAATTGTAAGAATTATATATGAATTTAATGACTTTTTACAGGATTGTGAAGTTGGTCATTGATTGCCTGCTTTCTTTCTCATGTCTGCCTTCCATTTAAACAAGTGTTCTTTTTGGTTAAGATTGAGGATCTGGTGTTGTTTCCCCATTGTTTATGTAGGTACTTCTGCAGCCAGACCCATTTCTCAATGAGCTTACTAGCATGTTTGAGTGCAACACAGAAAAGGGCTCTGTTTGGGTTACTCTCAAGCACTGTAATGTTATTTTCATTTACATCTGTATTATTTATTCATCATTGCTTGACAAAGTAGGCTGTTTTGATTTATGCTTGTCTTGTATTTATAGCATCCATGATATCGAAGGTCAAAAGGAATAAAATGGCAACAGCTGGTGAAGAAATCGAGCGTCGATGCCTTATTCGGGCAACTGATGGAAAAAAGACTATTTCCACCTCGGTAACGATTCTAACAGTCTATTTTCTAAAGTTTAACCTTGCTGTATCGTAAAGCTTTTACCTATATGTGTATTAAATTCATAGAAAATTTAAAAGGGGCAGTACCTAATGTTTAACCACAATGCTGGATATGCATCAACATCTAAGTGCTTATTTAGCTGATTTGGATAGTATTATCCATTATTAGTACTGGTGAAGTCTCAAGAGTGAGTGAAATCTATAAATATATTACTAAAGATTTGAAAGTCATAATTGAATTGCATCAACGTAACCTATATCCATTTCTTATTTGGTAACTTGGGTTTAAGCAGTGCTTTTTGTTTTTCTAATTGAATTGCATCAACGTAACCTATATCCATTTCTTATTTGGTAACTTGGGTTTAAGCAGTGCTTTTTGTTTTTC
>JAULJZ010153487.1:14040-29404 GCA_032270985.1 Heliamphora pulchella
TATGCTTTAAGCTAAATAAGCAAAAACTCGTTTGGTCAAAAGGTGGCTTTAAGCTCAGCACAAAGACGAAAAGTTGCTTTTTGACCGTTGACCTTTTTAGAATTTTAAGCAAAAAGGTTAATAGGTGGCTTTAAGCTAGTAGCAAATCGAAACCTCAGTTTGATGCTCATGGATGGGCTACATTATGTAAACTTCTCCTTTATGAAGTTATTTGTAAGCATGGGTAGTACAAACAAGTTAACGCATTTTTATATGCACGGAATATGTATCTTTGCTTGTGAAATAGCAGTGCATATTATTAAACCTGATATGAAGAGAAAAAGGATGATAAGAATGCTGAGCAGCTGTGGTAAGTGCTCCACTACGATATAGGCTTGTGGCCTAAATTTTCAAAAAATTGTCATCCAATATTTTTGTTTTGTAATGACATAGGAGCCACTACTACAATTTTATAACCCTAATTGAGTCCTAGTGTAAATACAAATTTAAAATTAGCTTAACATGATAACTTAAAAGTTAACTACTTGGGTCGTAAAAATTTAAAAGTGAAAAGTAATATAAATAAAATTTTTCTTCTTAGGGTAGATTAGTATTCAATAGTTCAAAACTATTCCAAAATGTTTCGTGATATAAGGATCTTTTCGTCTAAGGAAGTGCATTACTCTCGTTGGAAAATTTTGTTTGTGACAGATGGCAACTCTTAAATTTATCCTTTTTAATCCTTTTAGAAGTTATGAGATCTTTGAAACTTCTATGTCCTTACAGGTGAGAGTGGTTTCAAAGGGTGATTCCATATTCTAAGTGGCCGCTTGTAAGGAATTGGTATAATTTGGGAGTTGAAGATGAAATTTAACCATAGGCTGAAGGAAAACCCACCTCTTTTAATCTTGATGTCCATGCAAGTGGTGAAAAGCTAATCTTTGAAATGGAATTTTTGAGAAAAAAGAACAAAAGAATTAATATTCTCTCAGCACTTTGCCTAGAATTGAAGTTGACCTTTAGCTAGCCAATCATGTGCCTGAAGTCTATGGATATGGAGGACATGTTAAAGTAAAATGTATTTGTTCGAGTCTGTTTGGTCAAGCTGTTTCTTTAGTTTTATTATTAATGTGTGAACACTCATTGGAATCAAGTATTGGAAGTAATATTTTGGTGAAGATGTTAGTAGTTAGTGTGGTAGTGGGTGTGGATTTTCGAATGTGTTTGATGATGTTGAAAATTGGAACCATTATATGATTTCAAAAACATAAAGTTTCCACCTTTGATTTTGTCCTATTTAAACCACATAAATAGTTCTGTTCAGCTTATGACCATTTATGGAACAAATTCATTGAACTCGACCGCTTTTGACCATATGGAGTTTTACTTGCCTCTCAAAAAAAATATTATAAGATACAATTATGGACGTGTTCTTTAGGCTTTATACAATTATGATGCCTTGTGTGTGGATTGTTTTACTTTGAATATACACTAATGTGTGTTCTAACCATGAAATATGAATGTTGTAGGCCAGTGACTAGTGAGATGTGCATGGAGTCACGTGAATCCTCAACAAGATATCTCTCATTTTCATGAAAAAAGAGAGAATATCCTATGTGATTTTCTAGGGACAACTCGATGAAGACCTCACCTAAGGCAAGGTGGTAATCGGACTTCAGTTGCCAATTTTACCGATTGGATATTAGGTGGATTAGACACACATTATTGTTGGGGGTCTGGTGCAATGCTATGTCCTATTAACGCATACGAGAGTTGCAACATTATATGATATAAGGATTGAATTGTTTGGTTGTCTGTGGCAGAAGATTCATCTTGGGTCGATCCTGATTTGCTGCTAGGGGTTCTGATGCCTTGTTAATTGGACTTTTCTAAATGTATGAGTCACAATTAACACTTGGTGATGACAGGGAATATGTATGTGCCTAATATGTATATGTGTCTAGCATGTTTAGTAGACATTCTATAACGAAGTTTCTATAGGAATTTGAGCTTGCCATATGCATAACTCTCATAATATGCATCAAATGTTCTTGGTTATCTTGTAAATATTGTTTAACATGGACAATAGAAAAAGAACATAAATAGGTATAAATGGTTTGTTGTGCTTTCCTATCATGAGAAACATGAATTAGATTATTTTGACGCTTAGGCATGTATATACACCCTCCACCTAGACTAGAGTCCATGTCACATAGCTCAAGACTCGTGGAAGCCTAATGAATGATTTTTATTGGAGAGTTATGAGTTATAGTTCAAGTTGAATTAGAAAGATTCTAATTTTGAGATGCCAAGAGTTGATATTGTTTATTTTGATCTAGATAAGTGTGAACTTAAAAGGTCACATACAATAGAGGCAATTTGTAACAAAGGAATTTTGGAAGTTATTTGAGGGAGCTAACTAAAATGCTTATTGCAATTAAGACTTAACTGAGGTAAAACTATTCCTTGAGTGACAAGGTAACCTAGGTCTATAAATAGGAGCTAGTGAGCTACCACTCTTATGATTTATTCTCCCACTCCTCTCTCTCTCTAATATACATGATAGTATGAGAGATCCTTTGTAATGAGATTTGCTCAATGTTGATATTTGAATAGGCCGGCGCGCGGATGACTAGATTAGAGTGGACTCAAAGCTTAAGTGAGAAATAGATTTTTGTGTTAAAAGTGTTAATTTTTGACTATATTCACGAAATACAATTGGTGGTCATTATAGTTTGTAGACACCACAAACATGATCATGGATTCATAGGAATTAATAATTTTTAGATTTGGCTATATAACCTGGCGATTTCAAACCTTCTCTCTTCCTCACAATGAAAAAAAAGAGAGAAAAAGGAACTTCATAAGAGAAAGAGGAAGTATGGAGAGCACAGGATTTTAAAAATCAGTAATAGTCAGCCGTAACGATAATGGTGGCTATGATGCGATTTCGAGGTGCAACACCCACAGCATAATGGTAGCGGCAATTGGTGTTGTGATTTTTTTTTTTTTACACAACTCATTCAAATATAATTGATGCGTTTGTTTTTGTTTCAAAATTATATTTATTGAAGTTCAATATAGTTTTTGGTGAATTTTATTTATTTTTTAGATGTGATTTAACATGTCTTAATTTTTATAGTTGTTGTAACTTGGCAGGAAATAATTTTGCATATTTTATTCAGTTATTAATGAATATACGTGTTATAAATTCATAATGTACATCTTAACTGCTATTTGATTTTTAGTAGTTAAAGAGTGTTGCATATATTGAAATACCTTGTTTGACTTGTTTAAATTAGGAGTGAACGTTAATTGGTTTTGTTGGTTTAGAGGCTCTAATTTCAACTAAACCACATCCTTCAGTTTGGTTGATGTCTAATTGAAACCAATTTGAACAAGGAGGGAAACCAAAGTAAACCAACCATAATGATCGGTTTGGGTTGGTTGGATTACCTAGTTTAAGATTAGCAAGTTGGAGGTTATATTGTCAAAATAAAGCTTTTACATATTTGCTTAAAAAACTTAAAACAAATAAATTTAATAATTATTGCAAAAGAGTAGATCAACTTTAAACATTTGTAATAGCTATAAATAAATAATTTCCTTTTGATAATTCCAAAAAGAAAAACATTTATACAATAAACCAAAAAAAAAAGAAGAAAAAGAAGAAAAACTGCGTGATACTTGCAATGAAGGGGAGATGAGGAGGAGATGGGAGATTTAGTGAGTAGGGGGAGAGCCCAAGAGAAGAGATCCGAGAGGAAAAGAAAAGAATGAGATGATAAATGAGAAAAAATGGGTCTCTAGAGTATTATCAGTAGATGCGAAATTACATTTGACAAACAACCCTATTTGAGTTTTTGATAGGAATGACCAAAAAGGCAAAATACATCTACTATATATGCATGTATATATGAATATTGGATTCATTCGGTTTCTTATCCAATTAAAGTTGTTAAAATCATAAACAAATTCAAGTATTTAGTTTAACACTTCTTTTATCCAAATCAAACTATTCAACCAAATAAACCAATATTTCCAGTTGGATTGGATTGGATTGGATTAGTTGCGTTATTTGGTTTATACAATTTTTTGTACACCCCCTAGTTTACGTATGTTAAATTACTAATAGATTAATGAAAAAGCTATTTTTTGAGTTTTATAAAATAATAAGGAATACAACATTATAAATATATAACCTAAAACAACCAAGATTTGAAGGTTCTAAACTTGGTTAGCATCTCCCATCGACAAACATTGGACCCAAAGGCATGTTTTTACAAAAAATAGTATGTCATTTAGTTAGTCACACATTTATATTGGAAAGATGGCTCAACAGGGAAGGAATGTAAAACCGTCAAGGATTACTTCTTTGTTGGTGAAACAAAGGGCTAAATAACGCCAATGATTCTCTCAGCTTATTTGGATTTCCAACACCTTAGAGAAATTGGTCGAGATAGAAGACAAGTTGTTACAAAGATTGGATGAACTAGACCAAGTTGTTACAAAGGCAAGTGAAAGAAAAGAGGAATTTAGAAGGAAAGGTGTGCTGTCACTGCCCCTGGGTACCTTTCTAGTAGATTTTCTCTTTTTGTTGATTTAGGAGTGTAGGCACTATCTTCCAGCAACTGCCACGTGGCACAATGGTGGGTGAACAACTATCGTTGCCAACCAGTGGCACCATCGCCGACACGCCCTGGGATCGTTAAAACTAAGAATGTTCTAATAATTTGGGTTGGGAGCAGGACCCGCGAGCACATTCGGCGTCACTAGGAGGGCAAGCGGTTTGGAGGCTAGAGTCGAGGATCACCAAGAGCCGCTCGACATGCCATCTTTGGATGGCAGCCCCTCTTGGTCGCTACTTAAGCAAATGGAACGTTGACCCGCTGACATAGTTGGGGTTTGTACCACTGAGTGACAAAGACTTGGCACGCCTATCACTACGGTGCTTAGTGATACAAAGCCCAAGATATCTACCTCGTATTAGCCGAGCCAAGATGACCACGCCACGTGGTACGTGAACCAGCAACCAAATGGGTTGTGCCAAGTGTCCCACGAATAGCTATAGTCCTCTTGTTCTTCATATATAAATAGGATCTCATACTAGAGGGATGGGATCTCTGATCCTCCGGTCAAATTCACACACTAAGATATTGCCACCATTTCAGTCTAAATAATGCTAGACTCTTGCTCTCCCCACCTCCGGTGAACCTCTGGTCATTATAAGCGCCTATTTTATTCTCAATCCCTAACTCTTATCCTACGATACATAAACAGGGAGAAGAGAAAATAGATCATTCGAAGAACATTGAGATGCACAAATGGTAACGAACGCTCAACTCAAAGAGGCCGAGTGAAAATCGAAATTGGGATTTTCGCTATCCCCAACAGGGAACGAAGAAGCTCTAAATGCACCTCTAATGGCAATGGTAAACATGACTATGCAAAGATGTACAATGCCAGCTAGGGTGTAACCCTCTAGAGTCTGATCAATTAGACCATATAACTGCTAGAAAGAAAATCATTCCATGACCCAATAGGAGATATTTCAGAAGTAATCTCACAATCTTAAATAAGCCTTTGGAAAAAGAGTGAAAAGCGCAAGTTGGTTGAGGTGGTGGAATTGCTTGTGAAACAAAGTTAATCACGTAGATATTTTGATGTGTTGAATGTTGATATGTTTTTAGACGACTATGTGAGTATTTGATGCTGATGAACTTATGGTAGAAATTGATCATTAAAAAATTATTTTTTTTTAATAAAATGCTTTAGAGTTATTTTTGGGCCATAAGCAGAAAACAGAAGTTGTGGCAAACAGGAATTGGGGCAAATATCAAAAAGAAAAAAGCTAAGAGTTCATTTTGAAAGTTCTAACAAACTCCCATTTATTTGTAGGGATTTCAGGCAAAAGCTCAAAAAAATAAGTTTTAACGCGCAAGGTCCATAAACAATATGTGTTTGATATTTTTCTGTTTAATATGTAAACAGATAAATTTATCTGTTTGCATATCAACACAGATAATGCAAACAGATAAATTTATTTGTGTTCTTTATACGTACTTTCAATAAGACGGATAAATTTATCTGTGTTTTTTATATGTGCTTTCAATAAAAGACAGGTAAATTTATCTGTATTCTTTATATATATTTTGAAAAAGTACAGATAAATTTATCTGTGTTCTTTATACGTGCTTACAATAAGATATATAAATTTATCTGTTCAGCCATAACACTTTACACGTGCTTTCATTATGACGGATAAATTTATCTGTATTCATTATATATGTTTTGAAAGATACAGATAAATTTATCTGTGTTATTTATTCGTGTGCTTACAATAAGACAGATAAATTTATCAGTGATTTTTATACGTGCTTACAATAAGATAGATAAATTTATCTGCACAGAAGGTATTTTTGTTCCAAAAAATCATACACGCATCAATAGAGAATATTGCGCGTTAAAACTTTTATGAGAATGGATCTTGCTCGTTAAGAAATATTATGCTAGATGGAAAACAGTAAACGGCCTATAAATTGAACTGTTCACCAATTTTTCGTTATATAATAGTCTTGAGATTGTTCATTTCACACATAGGTGCAATAAAGCTTTTTATGGCGTTGTATTTATTATATGGACCGGGACTATTGCGTTATATATGCATTCACTTTGAAACATTATATTACACTATCCTGGGTTGTTCCCCTTTAAAGCTATACATAAATTACGCATGGCCTGGGACCGATAGGATATCCATTAAACATGCATGCCATTTGTGGTGAATGTGTTAAGTGGTGTGGGATGTTACATGGGGTGTACATGACTACATTCTCCATCTGCATGTGTTGTCCTCTAAACTTGACACATGATAACAAATGAGGACTTACACATTTACTAGAGTGCATATATGTGACACGAAGGCGTAACATACTGCAAGTAGGGGAGAGGTCACTGTGTTATTTCTTAATCAGATATCAATTTTTCCACATTTATAACATCTTTGAATACACACATTGACATAAGCCCAAATCGTGGTGTAGGCATAGTAGACTCTGACATTTGTTGGATTGACTTTTCTTATGCTGCTTTCTGTATTTACTACCTTGTTGCGCAGCTAGAACCATCTGTATCTTTCCAAGTGTTCTTTCCATCCTTTCCAAGCCATTTTCACGAGACCCAGTATTACGCATGCCCTTCACCATGATTATAGCTATATGGATAAAAGTAATAGAGACACATGTAAATCAACGTAATGAATGCTCATAAAAAAATATTTTCACATAAGATGGCAGGTAAATGTATTAGCATCATATAAGGTACACCTTTAGAAATACCTTATAAGAATTAAACAACAATGGGCATGTGGCAAATATAGTTATGTTGCCACGCCTGCATGTACTAAAGCTTCATGATATTTCAAATTCCGGGACCCGTTAGGGTCAGTGGTGGTAAACTTAAAATATTACTTATCGGGGATTTAGCCGTGGATGGGGCCATACAACATAATCGAGGATCTGGGTCGGGATAAGAAAAACACCCCTACCTACTCTGTTGCTATTCTACTGTATACCTTTCAAATTTAATAAATTGCCCCCAAAATTAATAAATTGGCCAAAAGGAAAATGTGTCATCAAATTTTGATATTCACTAAGTACCTAATCCTTCTGGGTGCCTCGTTGGACTGTCAAGGACAAAATACATTTTTAACTGGTATATATATATATATATATATATATATATATATATGTATCTATGTATGTATATTTTGCATAATTTATTCATATACAGTGAACTAGACCTCGATCAGAGGCTTTTGACTATATTTACCAGTTTCGTATATTATGGGTGCAGTAGCATGTGAAACTAGGTTGGCTTGTATTATAGATTGGTTGCATTTTTGTGGTAGTTGACCCCTAAACTCTTCCACACTTTATTGTTATTTTGTCGGCAATTCTTCAGTGCAGCCATTTATTTTCATATTAATTTGCTCCTGATAATTTGTGGCAAGCTGCCATTACAATCAGTGTATAGATTTATTTCTATTAATTTGCTCATGATTCAGATGTCTTCTGTAATTTAGAAATGGGATTCCTCCTCTTGATTGAGGTTTATAAAAAGCTGAAATTTACATTCATTATCTGGACTCAACTAAGAAACAAAAAGATTGTCATTTTACCTTTAAAAAAATCTGTTCATGAATTCCTTAATTCATACACTTGGAACTTCCTGCCTTATACAATAGTTAGTCATTATCAAAAGTTAACGAAATTGCGCTAGATTTCCTAATGTTTTCTCAGTTTTCAATTTCTGTGTTAAAGATACAGAGGGGTCCTCACGTAAGATATTTTTAGTTTTCAACATGAGGTCTGGGAATATTAAGCATTACATCTCCTTTGTACTATTTACATGAAGCTTGAAACTCTAGTGGTCATTGCTAAGATTTTCAAGCTTGTTAATGTATGTGAAGTCTTTCCTGCCAATGCTGTTGTAGGTTTCGTGTATCTTCATATTCATTTTGTAAGATCTTGAAGAACTGTTAATGATGCTTCATTACTTCTGCCTTCTAACAGCAAGATTGCTTCAATTTTCTGGTTTTAGTTGAATGCCTATTCAGCTGAGTCAGTTTGTTTCTTTACAAACTAGGGAGTTTAATAAGGATAGTTTCTGGATGCATAGCCATGGATGAACTTTTTCATATATTTTGAAATAAATTGGCCAATTTTTCGTTCCTAGGTGGCTTATTGGTCTCCACTGGATTAAGTAGAAACAAGTAGCTATGACCCTTAGGCCTAATTTGTTTGTCCGGATATAAAATTGGAGGAAAATATATAAGGGTAAGGGAATTTATAATACCATGGGATATAGGAAGGGACATAGGATGGGATACATGATACTTAAAGTGCTGTGGTTGGTTCAAGTGGCAAGAGCCCCAACAATCCACACTTATCCCCGAGTTCGAATCCTTGGGTTCCCATTTTTTCTTACCTATTAGTAAAAAAAAAAAAAAAAAAAACTTAGGAAAAGGAATGAGATTATATGTACAATGGGTTTGCATATACTATATTTGTTTCGGGCGGAGTATGGGATTGAATAAGGAAAAGGTGATTAATCCTGGCCCTTGATAAAGGATGGGGGCAAATGCAGTAGTGGTGATATGTAATATCACGCGGGGAGAGGGTGGTATTACATTGCCCACACTATTGAGGGATGTAATATCCTTATGTATTGTATGTCCGAAGTTAATGGGCAAACAAACATGGGAGATGAAAAAGGTTGGGACTAAAAAGCACTCGGGTTCACATGTTTTGTTGTCATGTTTTCCAACTATCCATTTATTTGGTCAAAGAACTATAACACCCCCCGGTATACGGTAAACAAACAGGCCTTAATGCAGTGTGCATAGCTTTTATTTCTCTTTTCTGATCTGTACTTATTAACAAGTATTTCTTGACTTATGCAGTAGTGATGCCATGATATTTGTTTATAGAATACCTCTTTGTTCAAGGTTTTATTGTAATTTAAGGTTGGGCCAAAGGATCACCAACGCTTTCAAGCTTCTTACGGGACTATTCTCAAGGCCCGGATGACTGCTCTGAAGAAGAGGGAGAGGAAGGACAAGCACAAGGCTGCAGATGCAGATAAGAAACAAGAGGTTTCAAAGAAGCGATCAACTGCTCTTTAATCCTCTGCTTAAACTGGACCAACTTGGTTCTCTCTCTCTCTCTCTCTCTCTCTCTCTCTCATAAAATGCAAGGATTTTGCTTCCATTTTTTGTTCTTTTAAAAATATTTAATTGCATCTAGAACTTATAGTTGTTACAGAGGGATCAAAGAGATGCTGGTTTTGTTCAATTTCTGTTTTACAGATGTTCCCTTTTTTTTTTAATGCTAAATACCGCTTATCTGATTGACATTTGTAGTACATTAGATTTGTTCATTTAAATAAATGGGATAGTTGCAATAATCTTATTGGGAGCTCTATTGCCAAAGCGATAATCACTCTCTCCAAAGCAAAGTACAACTTTCTGAGCAATAGATACTTGTATGTTGCTTTCACTAAAGAGCGAACAAAAGCAGTAGACCAGACATTGTGTGGCAGTAGACTCAACATGATCTCTCAAGGAAGATTCAAATGTTTAGATTTACACTCGATCAAGCGAAGGCTGGGGTTTTGCCCAAATAAGTAGAACGGTATTTTTAAGAGCTCGCTTGCTAAGTAAGAATAGGCTAGAATGAAATTTTCGATTCTAAATTTTTTTTACAAATTTTATTTTTTTTAAAGTGGGAATAGTAATTTTATTGAAATAACTATTCTATCAAAAAGTATGAATACCTTCTTTTTTTTTCACAACCTAATTAATAGGTAGTCCATTCCAACATAGAATCATACTATCATCACAACATATTATTCCAGCCATCACAATTGCTACTGCCACTATCACTGCCACCACAATCTCCAACCACCATTCCTGTTATCACCATAACCACTATCTTTGCCATCACTATCATCAGCACCATTTTCTACCACTTCGTCACTGCCTCCATTACCACCGCTGCTGTTATCATCTTTGCCACCACAACTATAATCACCATCGCTACTACCACCATTGTAGCACCAACCACCATCACCACCAGCACCACTACTGCCATCACTATTGCCACTTTGTCACTGTCTTCACCACCACTACCACCCCATTGCCACAACAAATGTTGTCACCACTACCACTATACCGTCACCACCACTCTCATCGTCACCACCCCCACAACAATGACCCACCACCTCATTGCCACCACCATCACCTTTCGTGCACCTGCCATTGCTGCTGCCACCACCACCAACCCCACTATCACCACCACTCCTACTACCCTACTATTGCCACCCCTTTGACCATCACCCGCCACCCCACTACCACCACCACTTCCCTTGGCACCTTGCCAACGCAGCTACCACCAACCCCACTATCATAATCACCACTACTACCGTACCATTGTTACATCCACCACCACTACCCCATTACCGTTGTTGCCACCACCACTCCCGTTGCGACTATCGTTACCACCACCACTACCATTATTGCCAGCACAACTGCTGCATGTACTGCCAGCACTGCACCACAGCCAACGCTACCGCCACCGTCGCCACTCCACCACCACTTCCACACCCACCACCACTGGAGTCTTTTCTAGTGCCACCACCGCCTCCATTACACCTTTTTAGTGTCATTTGTATTATTTTGGGGTTACCATAATATATTTTTTATGACTGAATATTATGGTATTTATAATATACTATTTGTATTATATTAAATAAAATTTTAATATATTTTGTTAATATATGATAGTTAGCCATCATTTGTCACAAGAATTTGCATTGTATTATATTTCATTAGTTAAGCGTATCAAGTATAGGAATGGAAATAATAATTCTATTATCACATCATTTCAAAATATTAGGCGAAATTAGTACATCGATCTAAATTGATCCAAACTATATGATTTTTTTCCCGTTTTAGTTGTAGTTTCTTGTTATTAAGAATTATTCATTATGCTTCGGTTCACGTATTATTTCGTAGAATTATGTGAAGTTGAACTTATCTAAAATTTTAATTTCTTACCATGATATTGTAATATAATATAATTCATAGACTATTAATAATTGATAAAAGATAATAAAATTAAAATAAATACAGTGCATAATTCATAGATAAGAAAGTGTTATTTTGTAAGCGTATGAAACATGTAATAAAATAAAATATAATAAAAAATAAATAGCAAGAATAAGTAAAATAAAAGAACAATTATTTAAACATAAAATATGCATTAAGTAGTCTTAGAATAGAAATTCGGTTCTTAAGAATCGTTCTTTATTAGTTCGGTCTGATTTTATGGTACATATAATTTAATTTTGATTCTTAAATTATTAATTTAGTTCAAAAGCTAACCTAACTAAAATTTCAATTGAATGTTAGTTTGGTGATATTTTTTTAAAATTATATTGATTTTTTAGAGTATTTGTTGTAACTAAAATTATGAACTTAATAGATTATAGTTAAAAATATATGATTATAATTTCAAATAGAAATTAAAAGTGTTTGTTAAAATTATAAACTTATAACTTCTAATATTAGAATTTGTATTTGTTGATTTAACATAAAAAATTATTAGCAAAAAAATAAAAGCACACTTATTTGAATTTTCATAATTTTTTGCTAAACTATAAGTTAAAGGTAAAAATAAACTTCAAATAAACTCAAGCAATCACCACTTTTGTAAAAATATTGGCAGTGCGAAACGCTGATCATCTTGGTGTGCTCAGCGAGGACAAATTCATCTTTATATTTTGGTTGTAGGGAAAGAAAGAAAGAAAGCCAAATTTCTTTTTCCAGGCTTCAATGGTTTTTCTGATGATCTGTTTGGTTATTGAGAAAATATAAAAAGCGATTGAAAAGACTTTCAAGTCTTTGAGATGAAGTTAAATCCGATTATACTAGAGCTAAAGAAGGAAGCTCACATATGAAACCGCCACTATGATTTACAAAGTTGCTGATGGAACCCACTGCATTGATTATACAATGATAATTTGACTCATTCATATTGTAAGTCTTGCATAAAAGATTATTAATGCAAAAAAATGTGTATGATCGGATATTGATAAATTTATGAACAAATGATATTTTTTTTCACAAAATGAAAGGTTTTAATTAAAATAACTTATTTAGATTTAAACTATTCATTTTTATAAAATAAAATATCAATGTTCTATATATCTAACAACATCCAATAAAATTGATTTTTTCTATAAATTATCTATTGTATAGTTGAATGGTTCGAAGTATGTGCAATTAGTAGACGTTGTTGGTATACTACTCAATTATAACTTATATCAACAATGATAATACAATGATGGTGCATGAATAATAAATGAGAAAAGAAATAAAGAGATTGATAGAATTTGTCATAGAGAGAGAAGAATTTTATATTTAAAATAAGTTTGCTTGAATAAGAGAGAGATTTTGGAAAAATTTAGCAAACCAAAGAGAGAGAAATGAGAAGTTGGCAAAGAAGAAAAATACCAAAGAGAGAGAAATGAGAAGTTGGCAAAAAAGAAAAATGCTCCCGAGCTTAAAATTCTCAAAATTAAAGAGATCTAGCTAATTTCAAAGTTTGTTTGAGTGGTACACGTTTTACTTTATTCTACTTAAGATTATTTTATGATAGCGCTTGAATTATGTGAGAATATTGTCACGCGACAAATTTTTAAGTTCTTTTTTACTGTTTTACTTGAAGCTTAGATCACTACCGGGTGGAGATTGTTAAGCGAAGAAATCCTTGCATTATTTTATATATATATATATTATGTTTGATCAATTTCAGACATATTTTTAATTCAAATAGTTTATTTGTAGAGTTTATTGAGTAGATAATTTATGCAAAATTTTAAATTAATCAAACATTGATTATCACATATTCTAATCACATTGATTCTTTTTAGATTAATCTCCGCTATTGTTTTTTTAACATGAAAGAGCAAATGTGATGTAGCGAAATCGTGTAAAAATAAAAAAAGAGATAAAAACTTAAATTTGTTGATTTAAGAATGAATGTCGAAAATAAGAAATAAAGATAAGAACTTGAGTTTGTTAATTTGAAAACGAATACTGAAAACAAGAACCTTCTTCAAACCGTTGATTCATAGGATTATCGAAATTGAAAAAATAGAACTCTAAATATTTTATTAATTATTGGTTTGTATCGTACCGTACTAAAAATAATTATTTAAAACCTTATTTTAACTACTAACCCGTAGGATAGTGGGTAACGTCCAGATATCGTCCACAGGAATTTGAATGCGATTATGATTTATTTACAAATATTTTATTAATGATTTTCTTTAAGAAAAAAGGAGTTTGATTTGAACTATAATTCTAATTAAATTAGAAAGCCAAGAAATCAAAAATTTTGAATTCGAATGAGAAAGAAATTCTTAAGAGTTTAGAATCCTCCCTAGCTAGTAACTTTTAGGTTCATTCAAACTCTAATTTATTTTTATTCGATTCAATCCAATCTTATCGTGACTATAAGATCAATAAAGATTATCACAAAAATAAGCTTGAATCTAAACCTGGCATACTATATTTAAGCTTTTGGCACGGATCGTCTGAAGTACAACCCGTCCTAACAAAGCATAGAATATCTCACGTTTAGATATCGAAACACATATATAATAGTTGTATGATCTCGTTTTCACATTCACAGAAAATAAAAACAGAACTAGATAATTAAATTAAAATCTCGTTGATCAAATTGTCAATGTCTCAAACCATACAACGAATTGAATCCAAAATAAAAAATAAACATACGAATTTAAACTACTCCTAAGAATACCGAACTAGGGATTCATCATCCCTTAAGAGCAGAAAAAGCTTAACCGCTCATGTTGCGACTAGAAAGTATGAAAAGTTGAAAAATAGCAAATCCTCGAGTCTCCGTAGTTGACTTCTTGACATGTCCTGAGCATTCTAGATTGGCCTCCTAGCTTCCCTTGATCCGTTGTCTTCTGAAATCTAAGATCCTTGATTAATGAACCCAAGCCACCTGTTTATAGGTGAGCTTTCCGCCACAGTTTCAGTCTCCAGGTGCAACTTTTGCTATGCGCACCGATCGGACGCCAAATGTTCCGTCCGAACGCGATTCTTACTAGACCAATTCCGTTTAGACGCTGGAATTGTTCGTCTAGATGCAACTTCTATAGAAATTCCCATTTTGTTCATCTTCTCCATTTTGTCCCGTTTTTAACTATTTCTCCTCTAAGCCACTCCCGATGATACTGTTGATAAAAACAATACAAAATAATTTATTAAACATATTTTCGAGACTTAAACATAGTGTATTTTGCAGAATAAGATCGGTACTTTTACGTATCAATCACACCCCTTACTTACACTTTACTAGTCCTCGAACAAAGTAAAGAAAAGTCTATCTCATTACCCCACATCCAATATTTTTTCTTTTGAGTAGATCAAAGTAAAAACTGTAAAAATACCATTCCCGATATTGAATTCATACATTAACTTAACTAACTGTTATTTTCACAAAATATTCATCACAAAAATTGAACTTGGTGTGTATGTGTGGGCTTGGCCATTTAGATCAATCCTATTCTTCAAAATACTTAAAGTGCGAATTTCTATCAAAAACTACTGTAAACACCCCAATTTGACCCCGCTTAATCTTAGGCGAATCTAATGATGAAAAAAAAGTGGAATAGTGCCTCAGTTCTATCCTCAGGAAGTGATCCAAACTCGTTATTTGAACCCAGAACCTTCAAACCAATGAAATTTTGACGAACCATCGAAACTTGCTGCCCAAGTAAGGCGACCGCC